>WNWU01011748.1:39445-62280 GCA_012654045.1 Ptyas mucosa
TATGTTCCTCTTCTCTTTTTCCTTTTTCAATTTATACGCTAACCAGCGACCTGTTTTATTTGCATGCTCAAAGTGTTTTTGTTTTGCCAATTCGATTTTCTGTGTAGTTTCTGTTTGTGTAATTAAATTAATCTTATGTTTGACAAGTTTTAACTTTCCTTTAATTATTTTATTGTGGGGTTGTTTCTGCAGTTCTAATTCATGTGTTCTGAGTTCTGTTAATAGGTTGTTTCTTGTCTGTTGTTTATTCTTGCTTTTCTTTACTGTATACGAGATGGTAAGGCCTCTTATATAGGCTTTGGCTGTATCCCAGAGGTTTTGGAGTGTTGTCTGTTCTTTGGTATTTATCTGAAAAAACATATTCATTTCTTTCTCAATCATCTGTGCGTATTCCTTGTCCTTAATCTTTCCAGTGTCCATTATCCACCTTTTTTGTTTCCGATATCCTTTCCATACTATTGTTATTGGGCTGTGGTCTGCCCAGGTATTTGGTGATATTTCTATGACTTTTATTTCTTTCCTAAGTTCTGAGGTCGTCCAGGCCATATCTATTCTGGACCACGATTGGTGTGGGCCAGAATAGAATGTATATTGTTTTGCTTGTTTATTCACCTCTCTCCAAACATCATGCAATTGTAATTCGTCTGCCATGTCTTGAATGTATCCGGTAATGTTTTTTTCCTGGTTTTGTTCTTTTTATTGCTCTGATAATCTTTTTCGGTGTCCATGATTGTGTTGAAATCTCCTATGATACAGATATTCTCATATTCCAGGTCCTTAGTTATGTTATGTATTTGTTTAAAAAACTCACTTTGATTTCCATTGGGTGCATATATCGATATTAATAACAATTTTTTTGATTCTGTTTGTATTTCTATCATCAAAATCCGTCCATCTGTGTCTGTATATACTTGCTTTGTTTTTAAATGTTTCTTAACATATACTGCAACTCCTCTCTTTTTCTGATCCGCTAATGATGTGTATAGTGTTCCTAATCTTTGGTTTTCTAACAGTTTTTGATGTTGTTTCTTAATATGGACTTCTTGTAAGATTATGACATCCATCTCCAATTTATGTAATTTTGTAAATATGTGTGTTCTTTTGGTTGGTGAATTTAGTCCGTTTATGTTAATTGAGGTCATCTTTAGTTCTTGTTCCATTGTTGTTTTCTATCTGTTTGTTGTTCTTAGTCTTCTTGTGTTTCTTGTAATTACTTGCGTCTTTTCCCTCGCTCCCTCTCTTTCAATTCTTTCCCTCTCCAATCTTCTTTTTTCTTCTTGATCTCTTTCTTCTTTTTCTGTCTGGTGTTCCTCTTGGCTCTTAGTTTCTAATTCTTCCCTGCTTTCCTGTTCCTCTTCCAACACAAAATGCTGATCAACAAAGTCTTGTGCTTTTTCTAAACTGTCAATCTTGTATTTTTTTTCCTGCCAGGAAATCAGTAACCCTTTCGGTATTAGCCAGCGGAACAATATTTTATATTTATTCAATTGTGTCGTTAAGAAGTTATAATTTTTCCTTTGGTCTCTTATCCTTCTTGGGATTTGCTTGAGAGTCATTATTTCCTTTCCTTTGTATACAATTGTCCCTTCTCTCATCTTCCTGTAGATATCTTCTTTTATGGATTTTTTTGTGAATCTAATATGTATCTCCTTAGGCAACTTGTGTCTTTGTGCATAATTGGTGGGGACTCTGTAGATTTCATCTATGTCTCTTCGGACGTCTTCCTTATCCCTCTGGATCGCTTCTGCTAGTATCTCTGTCATCAGTTCTCCTAGGTCTTTGTCTTTTTGTTCCTCTACATTCTGGAATCTGAGGAAGAAAGATGCCTTTTCCATTTCTAAGTATGTTAATGAGTCTTCCAAATCCTTGTTGATTGACACTTGATTTTGCTCCATCTTTTCCATTCTCTTGTTCGTTTGTTCTATTTTCTCCTCCACTTTTTGGATCCTTTGCTTGTTTTCCGCAATGTTCTGTTGTATTTTTCCAATCTTCTCATCCATTTTCTTAATGTTGTCTTTTATTTCTCCCACATCTATCCTCAGTTCTTCATGATTTTTCCTTGTTTCTTCATGGTTGTTTGCTATGGACTCTTGCGTTTTGTTCATTCCCTCTTGAATCATTGCTAGTACCGAATGGATATTTTGCATGTTAAGGGTGGAGGTTGCCTTTTCTTTTTCCGCCCCTGACATGGTGTCAACTGGCCTTTGCTGTGCCGGAGAAGCTGAGAGTGTCATCTGGTTTGAGGGTATCTTCTTGCTTGTCTTAGTGATCATTGATGAACCTGTAGTTGCCATTTGTACTCTTTGTATTATCTGTCCCCAAAGTTTCATATACTGGTTTGCTATTTAGATCTTTATGTTTCTGTCTATATTAATGTTCAAATTATAGTGTCTAACAATCCTAGAATAATGCCCAAGTGGGGTAATATTTACTATTTACTATGTTGCTATTTCTCTATCACACAATCAAAATCTCTCTATATATTTCCGTATACTTATTCACAGTTTTAAATGTCCTGCTTTACACTTTTGCAATATTCTTAAATAAGGGAAGGGAAAAGTGGGGGGGGGGGATGAGGGAAAAGTTTAAGATTTCAGCAATTCATTAATTCAAGAATAAATTTTCAGCAATTCATTAATCACAACAATTTTTTTCCTTTATAATTAATTACTATACTATTAAGTTACTATTAGCTAATGTCAATTACCCTTAATTACTATACACAATGTATTTTCTTCAATATATGTAATCAATCTAATTTAACTAGAATATAAGTCTATGTGTGTAAGATAATAAAAGGCTAAATAGTAAGATAAATCACTGGATAAACACAAAAACTGGACTAACAAATATATATAGCAATCTAAACAATATATATGTCACTTTTTACTTAATATTTAGTAATTAATAATTAATTAATAATTAATAATCAAGTTTAAATAGCTGGATTTTACTTCATTAAATGTTATTCTTTCTCCTTCTATAGCCGTGATGGCAAACCTATGGCACGGGTGCCAACATGTGGCACGCGGAGCCATATCTGTGGGCACGTGAGCGTTGCCCTAGCTCAGCTCCAGCATGCATGTGCGCACTGGTCAGCTGATTTTTGGGCCTTGCAGGCCCACTGGAAGTCAGGAAATGGGCTGTTTCCGGCTTCCGGAGGGCTTTTGGGGGGGTGGGGAAAGCTGTTTTCACCCTCCCCAGGCTCCAAGAAAGCCTCTGGAGTCTGCAGAGGGCAAATAATGGGCCTACTGGGCCTATTGGGCCCACTGTTAACCTTTTTGCCATCATGTGCCAACAGCGGGGGTAGCGCAGGGGGTCACGTGCGCATGCATGGGGGTGCGGGGTGTCATTGAATTATGGGTGTGGGCACGTGTGCACGCAACCCTCCCAAGCTCCCCACGCTTTTGGCACGCGATGGCAAAAAGGTTAGCCATCACTGTTCTATAGTATCTTCTTCTTTCAGTCTTGCATCATTCCAATTTCTTCTCTCTGTTAATTGTATCCAATGTCCTTTAAGTTAAATATCCAAATGTCCAACACTCAAAATGTCCAATTCCAAGTGTCCAAGTATGATCCAAGTGTCCAGGAAAAGGACCTTAATAGAGTTAATTTAGCTCCACCACTCATTAATTTCCAGACAGGAAAGTTCTGTATATCAGTCTGCTATTCACTCTGCTCCTCCGGTATCCGCTGCAGTCGATCGCCTCATCACAATCTCCACTTATAACAAGGTCTGTCTATCTCCTCTTCCTCTCTCCTCTGGATATCGTCCTTTTCCACAAAATAATTTATTTTAATACTCAGATTTCCTCCGGATTCACCTTCTACTTGCTCGTGTTATAGATTCCAATGTCTGCCATTCATTTGACTTTCCGCTGTCAAAATCACCTCTCACCCCACGTTGTTTCTTCCGATCTTCTCTGGTCTCTCTCACCTCACTTACAGTTCTACTTCCGAACACTTTCCTCTCCAAGATCAATTTGTTTTATATTTTATTTTGTAATCCACAACTCCTTAATGGTATTTCTCTTGGAGTCGCTCCGGTTCCACTGCCTGTCACTTTCTGTGCTGTCACTGTCAGTTTAAGTTTTCTGCTCCACTCACTTTTCCATCGCCGCTTATCTGGCACTATTTCGCCGCTTGCTTGGAGTCTCACTTTCACCCGTTTCTGTTCGCACTTTATAACAGTACCTTCTTCTATTCTTGTTCTTCTTCCTTCTGTTTCCTACTGATGTCTTCTTTAATTTGATCTTCGCTTCCCACTAATCAGCTGTCAACGTTTCAGGCCAGCCAAAATGGCTGGCTTTTTTTCGATCAAAATTAAGAGGCTTCCCCTGAACCTTCACAGGGATTGCTGTCCTCACCAAGGTCCTCGGGGTTTCCTCTTTTTTCTATTGACCCCTCCGAGGTCAATAGCGCCTGGATTGGCTTCCTAATCGAAAATATTGGAACTTTGAGAACAGAGCACCATTCTCTTGTTCCTGGCACGATGACGTCACTGCCGGAAGTCTTCTATAATTATTCATATTATCACAGCAGCAAGAATAATACACGCACAGAATTGGAAAAACAATAACATACCGACCAAAGATAATTTGATTAGAAAAGTTTTGGGATATGCAGAAATGGATAAACTTACAAAGGAGATACAAGAAAAAAAGGAAACAGAATATTATATAATGTGGGAGAAATGGTACGAATGGCTAGATGAGAGAAATAAAAGGCAAGGAAAGAACAAATAAGGAAGATATAGGAGTAGAAATGTAACAACAAATAAGAGGAAACAGAAAAAATTCAGTCTGTAGAAATGAAATTGTGTACACTGTTATTTATATGTATATATGTAATTAAATCAATATTAGTCTTGTATGTATAAAGAATACATTGAAAAAAATGGATAAGTAAGAAATGTTTAACCATTGTGAAACTGTTGGAAAAAAACTATTGTTTAAAGAGTCCTTTTTGTTTTTTGAAAAAATGTTTAATAAAAATTATTTTTAAAAAATATTTGAAGAACTTCAGGCAAATTTTTCATAAAGCCAGGGAACAGGGAGGTTAGGTTGAAGAGTATGGATACAAAAATCAATACCTGAAGTTTGGGCCAAGAAAAATGTAGGCTGAAAATTGGAATCAGATTTAGTTGACAGTCAAAATATGTAATAATTGTTGTGCGATTTCTGGTTTACACAAAGATATCTGTCACAAGGAACAAAACTTATTAAATTCTTAGTAAAGTATGTAAATAGATGTATGACACAGAATTGTTTTGCTGGATTAGTTTTAAATAGGCATTCTGACACTGAAAATATTCATATTAACTGTTTAAAAATATCCTATAATTTTTACTCATGGATATCCAATCAAAGCTTTATCTCTGTACCAGGATCCTAAGCATGCCTGCATATGGCTTGGAGGGGATTATAAATACTGTATATGAAATACTGTGGCTTAATGAAAGTTGAAGGTTGATGGTAACTGCCATGTTACCATCAGTATGGATTGTTTCTGCTCAGAAAGTTAAAAATTGTTTGGCATGGGAATTCATATTTGTGGAGTGTAATCATCTTCCATTTCTGATAACCAAGTTTTTTATCGGTTTGCATTTCCAAAATATACAAACCCTACATTATGTCCTATAAAACCTGCTTGATAAGCACGAATTAAATTTCCAAGGGTATTTTAAATATCCTTCAGCACCAAATAGACTGTACCATGGACATCCCCCAAGATGCTACACCCGTGATGGTGAACCACCGGCATGCGTGCCAGAGGTGGCACGCAGAGGCATCTCTGTGTGCACATGCACCGCCGCCAGCTGCTCTTCTGGTTTCCGGCACCGGCCAGCTGCTCTTTGCGGGCCAGAAAACAGCCTGAAAACAGCCCTGAAAGACAAGCAAAAATGGCCAAAAAACAGGCCGTTTTTGGGCCGTTTTTCAGGCCGTTTTCAGGCCATTTTGGGGGCGTTTTTTGGGCTGTTTTCAGGATGTTTTTCAAGCCTTTTTTTTTTGGAAAACAGTCCGAAAACCGGCCTGAAAACAGCCTAAAAATGGCCTGAATACAGCTGAAAAATGGCCTGAAAATGGCCCCAAAAATGGCCAAAAAACAGGCCATTTTCTGGGCCGTTTTCAGGCTGTTTTACAGGCCATTTTTCAGGCTGTTTTTGGCCCTGAAAACAGCTGGAAAAATGTCCTGAAAACGGCCCAGAAAATGTCCTGAAAATGGCCAAAAAACTGGCCAAAACCGGCCAAAAACAGGCATGTGCGTGCCAGCCAGCTGGTCTTCAGGTGTCCAGTGCTCTGGCATGCGCACATGCATGAACATGCATGCGCGTTCCGGTTTGGGCACTCAGTGCCAAAAAGGTTCGCCATCACTGTGCTATACTGTACTGCTATACACTAACACCATTGCAAACAGAAAATTATTTCCAAATTATTTGCCACTTCATAATTTCTATCAGTTTCATGTTTTGAGGCTTCAAGTATGAAGATTTTATTACAAAAATCATTTCAAACTGCCTTAATCTTTTTATAAAAGTGATTCTCCCTGCCATTAACTAACAATATTGGGAAATCATGTTAAAAGTACCTGAGCCCGGGTCTCCTGCAGCTGCTTCACCTCTGCCTGCAGCCTTTCACATTCAACCTTCAATTGCTCTTCCTGATGCTGAGAGTTCTGGACTTCCAGCCTTGACTTCTCAAGTTCCACTTCCAGCCTTTGGATCTCCAAGCTTTCTACCTTTTCCAGGCCCCACAGGCTCAGCAAGTTCACTGAGTGATCCAGTACTAGGGACAGGGTGGGGGGTAGGGGTTAAGGAGTAAAAAAGGTGGGAAGAGACAGAAAGTCATAAGCAAAGATGTCAGGATGGAAGACAGACTTGCAAGGCTAATTGTTTCTCAAAATGATGAAGCACTGTTTTGTTGAGAGTTCCTCAGAACTGGACCTACAAAGAAGCTTGGACTCCTTGTACTTTTTTAAGGACAAATATTTTGTGGCAACAATGCTCATGTAATAGCTTCCACGAAAATAGTCCATATGTGAGAACAATCTTTGGTGGCCACTGTAAACTAATAGGTTATCTCCTGGCCAGATGTCAAAATATGAAACCAGTCTTGTGGTTAATCTGTAAACCTTAAGCCAAAATTAATGCAGAACACTTAGCTTACTGACTTCTATTACTGTTGGAAAGACTAGCCGAGCCAGGGGGAGGAGACAAGAGCTCACCGGAGGGGCTATTCAATCACTAAATAGGGCTAGACTCCATCTGAATCAAGGTATGTTACTGAAAATTTCTGTTACTTTGTCTTTAAACCTCAGGTGAGAAGAAAGGCTCACAGCTTTAGCTGATTCTGGAGTGACTACCAATTTTATAGTTAGCAACAGTCAAAACATTGCAGATCTCTACCATAAACCTTATTACTCCCATGCAAGTAAAAACAATAGATGGTCAACCCTTAAGAGCAGGTCCAGTTACACAGACTACTGTTCCACTGCAGTGTTGTGGCTCCGACCCCCGAGCCCATCATATCGGAGGAAGAAGGCTCTGAACATGAAGGAGAGGAGCCGGCCAGGCCTCCCTCTCCCGGCCCCTCCTCTCTGGCAATTCCTCAGGTGTCGGTCAAAGGAAAGGAGATTGGCCAGGAGCCAGGTGTCTCCGATCTGTCGGAGAGTGATGAGGGAGACAAGTTGTGGCTGGATCCACGCCAGCGTCAGTGTGCTAAACGGTCACAGCAGATGAGGAGGCGTGCCAGAGATTGAGCTGAGTCACTGGACCACACCCCACAGGCTATATAAGGGAGGGTGATGGCCATTCCAGCTCTGTGACGGACAAAGCAAAAACTCTGGCGAGTCACTTGCACTTTTGGATGAACAAAGCCTCATCTGTTGTGGGTTTCTGTTACGGGACTACTTCAAACTGTCTGTATTTTTGTGTTATCTGGTGGAGGAACAACCCCTCCTTCTTGGAGTAAAAGCTCTTGGCAGGCAGCTGCTGCGTTACTGCCAAGTTTTGATAACGAACCTTTGACTGTTTTGGAACAATTATTTAACCCTTTGGGGTGGGTGTTTGTGCGTGTGGGAGATGGGGACAGAACATGCAGCTAACAATAGCACAGCATACAGAACTGTTGCCCCTTTATATCACACACTATCTTCACATCCCAATCATCTTAGGATCACTGTGGTTGAAGCTTCACAACCCTGCAATAAACTGGGAGACAGGGACTCTGTCTTTTACCACCCCAGCTTGCCAACTTCACTATGTTCAGCCAACAGCCCCTTTGTGACAAGCGGCAGAAAGGCCCAGGGGTGGGAGGAGACATGGTGGTTGATGAGGTCAAAATTGCAGTGTCACATTTTGACCAATGCAACATTCTCCAAACAAGCATTTCCAGATACGTTGCAACTACAATTCCCAATATTCCCATCCAGCATATCTAATTCTGGGACTCATAGTTCCAAAATTTGGAAAGTCCTGATTGAGTACAGCAGGTTGCAAACCTAATAATCAACACCCTGTTCCCTGGACTAGAAATAAAAAAATTCACCATGAGTGCCATGAAATGACTGGAACTGAACTTCATTCTGAAGTTGATCGTTGAGATTTTGGAAAGTGTTGCTATCTCTCTGCCTTAACTGCTGTTCCAGGCTCTGGATGATATTCAAATGTGTATCAACAAGAGCTCTCTGCAGAAAGACCAAGATAGAAATGGATATGGTGGCACAAATGATAAATTAATCACCATTAAACCAGCAAGTAGAGAGACCTTCAAATCCAAAGAAGGTGCCCTTACACCTTGCCTTCAATTTAAGGCCAATATTCACTCTTCTGCTCTGAAGTCTGCATTCTTAGTTTACTCTAATTCTGATCAGCTTCTCCTTTTTAGTATTTTGAACAAAGTCACTACTTCCCAAAAGCTCAGATGGCAAATTAAAGCAACAGCCAAACAGATTATCGATTCATTGATGCTTGGAAGACTAGTAACTCTTTGATTAAAAGATTTTGTGTGCTTCTCAGCTAAAAATCAAACTTACTCAAAAATAGCATCTTAATTTCATTTAAGTAGGGCTCATATATTAAGCAAGAGTATAGCTATAACAATTTATTTTATATTGTGGCTTGTTTTTATTATTGTGAGCCGCCCTGAGTCCATTGTGAGATAGGGCGGCATATAAGCCGAATAAATAAATAAATAAATAAATAAATTGTAATTTCTGATAATGCTCCAATTGCATTAGGTTTTTTTAATCCAAATTTTTAATCTCGATTTTGCTTCCTTTTAAATGGAGATTAAGTATCTCATTATTACATAATGTTTGGCTCAAAGACAGCATTACTAAAAGATTACCAAATTCCTTCAAGGAAATAATACAATTGAATGTATTACATGTCATGCCATGAAAACTATTTTTAGGGGAAATTTTAGAAGTCTGATAAATTATGTTTTAAAAAATGTATTTAAGAATAAATACTGACATGCATGCTGCTCTTAATATGAAATGTAAAGAATTATTAATATTGGATTGTGAAGTTATTTATAGAAATTTAAATTATTTGAAATTCAGAGATAGTAAAAATTTCAGTTTAAAGGACTTCCACTGAGTCAGCTTTGGATACAATAGACAAATTTTCCATTGTACACCCCCCTTGAAATGACAGACAGATCCGTGGTACTGCAGCTAAAGCTCTTAAATTTACATCTATTTAAATTTATATCTATTTAATTTGCATAATGAGGGCATGGCACAAATCACCACAAATTATATACTTTAAAATTTAAATGACATTTGGAAATACTGGATAACTTAATCCCCCAAATGATTCATTAAATCATGATTTTACTGTATTAATAGCTCAAGAAAGGAAGGAATGAAGATCGGGTTCTATTAACTAAACAAAAGGACATGTAGAATAGAATAAGAATAGAATAACAGAGTTGGAAGGGACCTTGGAGTTCTTCTAGTCCAAACCCTGCTTAAGCAAGAAACCCTATACAATTTCAGACAAATGGTTATCCAACATCTTCTTAAAAACTTTCAGTGCTGGAGCATTTACAACTTCTGGAGGCAAGTTGTTTCACTGGTTAATTGTTCCAACTGTCAGGAAATTTCTCCTTAGTTCTAAATTGCTTCTCTCCTTGATTAGTTTCCACCCATTGCTTCTTGTCCTACCCGAGCTCCGTTTTCACTGGCAGAGGCACCGTGGGCCGGTCCTTTGCTGTTTCCAGGGCAGCCCCGCGGGTCAGATCTAAGCACCCTGTGGGCCAGATCCAGCCCACGGGCCTTGAGTTTGTCACCCCTGCTCTAGGCCAATTCCTCTTTTGACTCTGCCCCCAGGTTCTGCCATGCCTTCTACATCAGTTGAAGATGTCAGGTGGTCTTCAAGGGCAGCTCTATATTGCAGTAATCCAGATGGGAGGTGACCAAAGCATGAGTGACTGTGAGCAAGGCCTCCCAGTCCAGGAAAGGGCACAACTGATGCACCAGACTAATCTGTGGAAAGCCCCCAGCCATGGCTGCCACTTGCTCCTTAATCAGGAGTCATGAGTCCAGGAGAACCCCCAAATTGCATACCAGCTCAGTCCAGGGGAGGGCAACCTTGTCCAGAGTCAAAGATGAAAAGTCACCAAACCCTATGGGGCCAAAAACCCATAGCCACTCTGTCTTGCCAAGGTTGAGTCGAAGCTGGTTCCTCCCCATCCCGACCCTTACAGCCTCCAGGCACTTGGCCAGCACCACCACCACCAGTCAAGTAAGAGAAGCTGAAATAGCACATTGTTAAAATTGTAAAATGCATGGCTTTGAACTGTTTAAAGGTTTAAAAAATGAATACCAAATTAATATTACTTATATAAAAAAGTATATATAGGTTCAAAACTTTCCTACCTCATGGAAATAAGGTTGGGGCTTTTTTTCATTATTCACAAACCAAATAAGGATCCCCACAGGATGTCAACATATAAGGCTATTACACTGTTAAATCATGATGAAAAAATGTTCATCACTTTATTAACCTATAAGCTATACAGGTCTGAAAGTAATTCAGTGTTCCCTAATCCAACAGCCCCCAACCTTTTGAGAACCAGGGACTGGTTGCATGAAGAGAACTTCTCCTGCGGACTGGAGGGGGCGTGGTTTTGCATGCTGCCTGCATTCCACAGGGGCTTCACTTGTTTGTGCAGACCGGTTTCTGGCATGTCGCAGCCCAGTGCCAGTCCACAGACCGGGGGTTGGGGACCCCTGCCCTAATCAGTCTGGATTTATTCCTAAAAGAAATCTAGACAATTAAACTATAAGTGTGCTTAAATAATATGTTATGTTGAACAATAAAATCCTATTTGCTTTGCTCTACCTGGTTATCTTCACACAACTGATGTAATGAAATTCATTCATTCATTCATTCAATTTCTATAGCCACCCAACTCAATCAAGTGACTATAGAGAAATGCATACAGTATTTCTCGAAACATTACTGGAAATAGGATATAGGTATATTGTAGGTTACAATGGCATTTGGAACTGGGATTACCATTGCTAAGCAATGAAGTTGTGAAGCATTACATCATGTGACCGTATCACATAGTGACAGCAATCCTAGCAGTCCCCATTTTCATCATAATCCCAGGACCATTCGGGTTGTTAAGCGGGAAGAGGTGGAAGTCCCAGGTAAGGAGTGCAGGGGAGTCATGGAGAATGGGGGGGGGGGGGGGCTGCAGACAGGTGCTGGGGAGCGTGGCCACCAAGCGCAGTGGCCAGGCCAACAAGAACTGCACATGGGCTCTGGGAAACAAGGGTGGGTAGGGGGTAGGATTTCGTACTCTGTAGTGGGGTGCCTCGGAAGAAAAAGTGGCGGGACCAACTTACAGAAGTAACTTGCAACCTTCCTTGCTGTCTTCCCCATTGACGTTGCTTGTGGGAAGCCAGCAGGGAAGATTGCAAATGACAGTTACATGACTGCAGCTCACTATGTCCTAATCACAAGCCAAGTACAATCATGTGACCACTGGGATGCTGCAACAACCACAAGTCTCCCTTGTTCAATGCTGTTGTAATTTTAAACAGAACCAAAGGTGGACAGTACCAGAAGCCATTGGGGGAAGGGGTTTCAAAAGGTGGTATAAATATTTATAATGCTTAAGGCACCATTTCTGCACTTTAAATGTGGGCTTGTCCTCACCCACCATGGAGGAGCTCCAGAGGTCCTAAAACAGATTCTGTTGGGTCAATGTCAGCCCTTCAAGGTAGATCAGACTAGGAAACAAATATCATAAAGGTCAATACTACTTTATTGTAAAGCTATAGTGACATAATATTGCCAATCTAAATGTGCTTCCCCACTCCTTCCCCTTTATCTTTATGAGAACTAGAGAGGGGCCTGTCTGAGACGTTTACTCACGCTACATTCTTGCTCTGGACTGAGACTTTTTTTATCTGATTGTTGCCTTGGTAGCAGCTCTTCCTCCTGTCCCTCTTCCCTCTATAGCCATGATGGCGAACCTATGGCACATGTGCCACAGGTGGCACGCAGAGCCCTCTCTGCTGACACTCCACCCGTCGCCCCAGCCCGGCTCCACTGCGCATGCATGCATGCCTCCCACTGGCCAGCTGGTCTTACGATCTCTGCTGTGCATGCGTGGGGGTCGGGGCGCATGCAGGGGATGCACGCTCATGTGCGGGGTAGGGCACATGCGTGGGGTGCAGGTTGGTGCAGGAGGCTTTCCAGGCCCAAAATAGGGTGTGTGTGGGGAGGGGGCTTGCTCGGCGCCCCATTTTGGCTTCCAGATTGGTGCAGGAGGCTTTCCAGGCCCAAAACGGGGCTTGCCCTCCGTGCCTCATTTTGGGCCTGGAAAGCCTCCTGCACCAATCTGGAAGCCAAACCGTGGTGTGGGGGGGCCTGGGGCGCATGCGTGATTGACACACGTACATACACGGGGGGGGGGGGAATGCAGGGGGGGGCACTTGCATTGCATTTTGGGAGTTTGGGCACACGCATGAGTATTTGCTCATGAGTGCGCATTCTTTAGCCTCTCTAGGAGTCTCTGGAGGCTGGGGACAGCAAAAAATGTCACTTCCTGTTAATGTAGATGATGCGGGTTCAGCTAGATGAACACTGAAGGGCCCTCTTCATTCACATTATTGTAAGAAAGAAAGTGTGCTTGTTTGAGAGAAACGTGCTGGTTGGAAAGTATATGAAAGGCAGTTAAACCCCATTATTGGTAATATATCTTCTGAGGAGGCCTAGCTGTCACGGAAGGACAGCCATATAGAGAATGTCTGAAAAGCCTCACTGTCATCCACACAAAGAAATGTATGGGGCAAAGAGTTAATTATTACCTAAGGACAGCAGTAAAAACTCCATTAGTACTTACAGAACTTAGGAAAGTGGTCTAGCTGAAAATAATCTTATAAACTAGAAGCTAATGGTGTAGTAATGAGGAAGTGTTCATTATGTTATAATAAATGTATGTTAGCCATATATGGAATAAATGTATGAGCTCATTTATTTGATACCAAATGTAATTTTACCATATATGGAAAATGTATTAGATCACCAACTCCTTTGTCTTGAAAACATATATAAACAGTTGTGTCAAAGCTCTTGGTTGTTCAGACTTTCAGGTATGAATTTGCTCTGAACCTGTGCAACAATAAACTGGCTCTGGTTGACCCAGAATGTTGTTTGGTCCCATCATTCCATAACACTGTCCCACCGGGAGTTGGGAAATGGGCCCTTTCAGGCCTCCGGAGGGCCTTCGAGGGAGTGGGAAAGGCTGTTTTCGCCCTCCGCAAATACACAGTGAGGATCTGGAGCCAGGTAAGAAAGAAAAACGGGCCTTCCCCACCCCCCACCCCCCAGGCCCTCCGGAGGCAGGAAACAGCCTGTTTCCCTACTTCTGGTGGGCCCAGAAGATCTGAAAATCAGCTGGCCGGCACACGCATAAGCGCCAGAGCTGAGCTGGCATGCCCACTGATATGGCTACGCGTGCCACAGGTTTGCCATCATGGCCCTATACCGTTCCAGACAAATGGCTGTCTGATCTCTTCTTAAAATCCTCCAGTGATGAAGCACCCACAACCTCTGAAGGCAAGTCATTCCACTGATTAATTGTTCCAACTATCAGGAAGTTTCTCCTTAGTTCTAGGCTGGATCTCTCTTTGATAATTTTCCATCTGTTATTTCTTGTCTTGCCCTCAGGTGCTTTGGAGAATAGGTTGACCCCCCTCTTCTTTGTGGCAGCCTCTCAAATATTGGAAGACTGCTATATGAGACATATTCTATCCAGGTCTGAAGAGAAACAAATTTGGATTTCATATGGGAGGCTTATAGATCTAGTGGTTGTTGCCCTAATAGGTAGCACCCCAATTTGGGCCAAAGTAAATAGTCTCCGATGTGGAGTATATAACGGGAATCCAGCCTTTGCGTGGGAGAGAGTTGCTTCCGGCTGGCTTGGGGGAGACGCAACCATTGCGCTGGGGCTGATAGGGGTGGTGGCGCTGGTGCTGAGAGGGGCCACTCGCTTTCTTCCTTCTCCCGCCACTGCCTCTGGAGCTGACACTGCTGCTCTGCTGGGGTGTGCATGGGCAGCCCCGGGAGGCCGGGCAGATGTAAGGCTGATGCTGGTGGTGGGGAAGGGAGACCCGCTGCACTTGGCCAAAGAGCCGCCTTGGGGGAGCATGGCGAGGCTTGCTCGTCTTTTGGGCTTGGTGTGCTCAGCTTCTGCGGGGCCTTTGTGCAACTGCTGCCCACTTGCCTTCCCCTCCGCCTCGGGTCCTGCTGCCTGCATCTATCCCATGACGGGGGACCGCCCTCCCAGAGCACTTTCTTCCTTCTCCCACAGCAGCCGCTACTCAGACCAGGGGTGTGTGTGCGTGTGTGTGAGTGAGTGTGTGTGAGAGAGAGAAGAAAGAAAGAAAGAAAGAAAGAAAGAAAGAAAGAAAGAAAGAAAGAAAGAAAGAAAGAAAGAAAGAAAGAAAGAAAGAAAGAGTGACATGAGTGACGTCTTGTTGGCCGCGCCCACAGAACTGGTGGCGAAAATTTTTAGATTTCACCACTGGACCTAACCTGCCAAAAGGCATTTGAAACACTAAAAAAACTTTTTGCAAAGGAACCGGTGCTGAAGCATCCTGACCCCGAACAACCCTTTGTCATCCAAGCATACACCAGTGACATGGCAGTGGGTGCAGTGCTACTCCAAAGAAATAACCAAGGAAAATTACAGCCCGATACCATCTGTACCACATTTTATAGTGATTCTCCTTATATGCTACCGATTTTGTCATACTGTAATTGTTTTCCCATGCCCTTTCCCATTCTTCTAACTGTATACTGTGCCCGATGTTCCTTGCCCATGCTATCATCTGTCCTTTAACCAGTTCTTCTGCCAGATCAAATTCTAGTAAGTATTTTTAGATTTTTGAAATTAATTTTTCTTCTTTGGATTCGAATAATTTATCTAATCGGTTTGGTTTTGGATCTATTCCTCTCTCCTCTTGATCTTTTCTATATCTTGTTTTTATTTGTGAATAGGGCCACCAGTCTATTAATATTCCTTGTTCGTTGAGTTCTTCCCTTGTTTTCAATACTCCTTGTGAGTCTAATATTTCTCTGTATCTTAACAGTTTTTGTTTTGCTAATGTGTTGGGGTATGTTATTGCTTCTATTGTTGATAACCAGCCGGGAACTTTCATGTAATGTTTGCTTTTAATTTCTTGCTATGTACCAATTAATGATTTCCTAATAATATGATTATTAAAATGTTTGTATATTTTATTTCTAGGGCTCCATAGAAAGGCATGCCATCCCTTCATTAAATCGTGTCCTTCTAAATTTAATAATCTTTGATTTTCCAAGGTTACCCATTCTCTAATCCATGTTAAGCTTGAAGCTTTATAATATTTTTCCCATGCCAGAAATCCAAATCCTCCTCTAGTTTTATCATCTTGTAATATACTTAATTTAATTCTTGATTTTTTCCCCTCCCACACAAATTTTGTAGTTATTTTGTCCAAGTTGTTAAAGAATTTCTTATCTAATTTTATTGGGATTGTTTGGAATAAATAAAGGAGTCTTGGCAGTATATTTGATTTTATCGCTGCGATTCTCCCCAACAATGACAGTTTTAATTTCCCCCATTTTTCCAAATCTTCTTTTATTTTTTGGACCAAAGGTCCATAGTTATTTTCTTTTATCGTTGCACTTCTGGCTGTCAAGTTTATCCCTAGGTATTTCACTTTTTTGACTGCTTGTAATCCTGAATCTTTTGCTAATTTCTCTACTTGTTTTGCTATTATATTTTTCGTTATCATTTTAGTCTTTTCTTTGTTAATTTTTAAGCCTGCTACATTTCCAAATTCCTCAATCTCTTTTATTAATTTTGGAGTTGTTTTTATTGGATCTTCTATGAAGAAGACAAGGTCGTCCGCAAAGGCTTGGACCTTGTATTCTTCTTTTTTTACATTTAATCCTTTTATTTCTTTATTTGACCTAATTTTAATTAACAAGTTTTCCAGGGTCAAAATAAAAAGTAATGGCGACAGCGGGCAGCCCTGCCGTACTCCCTTATTTATTCCAAAAAATTTTATTGGATCCCCAATTACTAATATGCTTGCCTTTTGATTCATATATATTGACGATATCATTCTTGTAAATTTTTCTCCGAATTTCATATTTTTAATTTGATGTATCATAAACTGCCAATTAACTTGATCAAATGCTTTTTGTGCATCCAGAAATATCAGTGCTACCTGTCTCTCTGGATGCATGTCATAGTATTCTAAGACATTTATTACCATTCTTATATTGTTTTTTATTTGTCTTGTAGGCAAGAAACCGTTTTGATCCTGATGTATTCTGTTGTTTAGTATTTTTTTCATTCTATTTGCAATTATGCTCATGAAAATTTTGTAGTCGGTATTTAATAAGGAGATCAGTTGGTAATTTTTTATTAGTGTTGTATCTGCTCCTTCTTTCAATATCAGGGAGATATATGCTTCCCTCCATGTATTTGGTAGCTTTGCCTCCATCAATGCCTCATTGTATGTTTCTAATAATATCTCATTTAGTGATTCCCCTAAGCTTTTATAAAACTCCGTTGGTAGACCATTAGTCCCCGGCGTTTTATTATTTTTCTGTCTCTTCAATGCTTCTTTTAACTCCCCTATAGTAATTTCCTTATCTAGTAATTCTTTTTCTTCCTCTGTTAGTATTGGCATCCCCTCCCCACTTAAATATTCTTCTATTTCCTCCACTGTTACTTTATCTTTCTCATAGAGCTCTTGGTAGTATTGAATTATTATCTCCTTTTTCTTCTCTAAACTCTGTTGGATTATACCCTTTTTATCCTGTAATTATTCTTTTTTCCTTTTCTTTCCTCAACCTATATGCCAGCCACCTCCCAGGCTTATTTGCATGCTCAAAAGAATTCTGCTTTATGTATTTCAATGCCATTGTGTATTTCCCCTGTTCTAATATGTTCAGATTATGTTTCGCTGCTGTCCAATTAACCTTATTTTGTTGATCTCCCGGGTTCTCTTGTAATTTCCTTTCCCATTTTTTGATTTCTTCTTGTGCTTTATTGTATTCTTTTTCCCTCTCTTTTTTCCGTTTTGCATTATAGACTATTGTTAGACCTCTTACATACACCTTAGTTGTGTCCCATAGGTTTTGTAGGGAGGTGTGCTGTTTTATATTTTCCTTATAGAACAATTCTAATTCCTTCTCCATGTACTCCTTATATTCCTTTTCTTTCAATAGCTGTATATTCATTGTCCATCTACTTTTTTTCCTCTGCCGTCCCTTCCATGTCAACATTATTGGGTTGTGATCAGCCCGCTTGTTAGACAATATTTCTACTGTTTCTATTTCTGACATCAATGTATTAGTTACCCATGCCATATCTAATCTGGATCAGGACCTATGTGGGTTCGAATAGTATGTAAAATTTTTAACTTCCGGGATGTGAAATCTCCAACTGTCTACCATATTTAACTCTTCTACCAAATCTATAAAGGTTCTAGGCAATACGTTTTTCTTATTTTTATTTCTCTGGCCACTTTTATAATCCTTTCTTACGTCCATAATCGCATTAAAGTCTCCGATCAAACATACATTTTCCATTTTTTGTTCTATTATTTTCTCATGCACATTTTTATAAAATTCTGATTGTCGGCTGTTTGGAGCATATATAACCACCAATAAGATGCTTTTACAGTTGAATTTTAGCTCTATCATCACTGTTCTCCCTTCCGAGTCTACATATTTTAAATTACTATCTATTCCTTCTTTAACATATACCACAACCCCTCTTTTTTTCTCCTCAGCCAATGCTGCATATGCTTTACCTAACTTCTTATATTGTACATATTTTTCGTCTTGTTTTCTTATGTGTACCTCCTGGAGGCACACAATATCTATTTTTTGTTTCATAACTTTTCTTAAGATTTGGTGTCGTTTGGATGGTGAATTGAGACCATTTACATTCAGAGATAGAATTTTTAAGTTTTGTTCCATTTCTTAGTGGTTTTCCTGTTGTTTCTTTTTTGTTTCTTCCTGTTCCTTTTTTTTTTGCCTCTTGTTTGTATTCCTTCTTCCTCCTGGATCTCTCCTTCCTCCTCTTTTTCTCCTTCCTTTGGCGCTCTTTCACGTTCTCGTCTCTGTTTTCCTTTGGTGTTCCGTCCCAACTCCTCTTTGCTACTACTTGTTATTTCAATACCCATCACTTGATCATGTAAGTCCCTTGCTTTACTATGTGAGTCCACCCTTATTTTCTTTCCCTGCCATGTTACCAGCATTCCTTCTGGTGTTATCCATCTAAAAGGTATATATCTCTTGTTTAGTAATGTGGCCAAGAACCAGTAATCTTGCCGCAGCTCTCTTATTCTTTTTGGGATTTGCTTCAGCGTAATTATTTCTTTGTTCCTATAAAACATAGGATCATCCTTTGTTATTTTATATACAATGTCTCTGACTTTCCTTCTCACAAATCTTACATGCACCTCCCAGGGTAGTTTGTTTTGTCGAGCGTAATTTGTATGGACTCTGTATACTTCGTCCAATTCATTTATTATTTCATCCTTCTCTCTTTGGAGGGCCTCTGCTATCATCTCTGCCATTACTAACGTTAGGTCCTCCTCTCTGTCTTCAACCACGTTTTGAAAACATAAGTAAAATGCAGCTCTTTCCATCTCCAATTGCACCACGGTGTTTTCTAATTCTTTATTTAGTCCCATCATTTTTAAATCTAGAGATTCCAATTTTTCTTCAGTCAATTCTGTTTTCTTTTCTATAGCTATTATCCTTTGATCATTTTTTAAAATAATTTCTTGTATGAAATCCATCTTTTTGTCTATCTTCTGAATATCACTTTTTACCTCTCTCTTAACCTTGTCCATGTCCTTCCTGGTTTCTTCATGGTTCCTAGTCATGCACTTCTGCATTTTAACCATAGTTTCTTGTATCGTCATAAGTGTGGCCTGCATTGTTGGCATACTTAATGCGGTAGGCTGCTTCTCTGATGAAAACATTCCCTCTAAAGTCCTCTGTGTCACTGGGGAGGCCGATGGTCCAGCTAGTATTGATGCAGTTTTCTTCCCTGTTTTCAGCGTCATTGTGGTGGTACTAGTCATCTCCTTAAGTATTCTGTATTGTTCCACCAATATTTTATCTACCTTCTCCCAAATCACCATCCAAATTCTATGTAGCTTCTTTCTTTTCCTTCCTTCTTTATTCTCCAACTATATTACACTCCTAAATTAATTTCTAGTTATTCCTTTCACAAATTCAATTCATTAATACCTTTAAAATTCCTCCAAAATCAATGCTCCTATCTATTAACAGTCAATCAATTAACTAATCTATTTACTTCAATAATTAATTATTACTATAAAAAATACTGAACGTAAAGTAGCAAAATAAATACTTAAATAGTCAATACTTAATTATAAAACAGTTAATAATAATTACAGTAATTAATTATATATATAAAGTTTAAGCAAATTTAAGTATTTCTAAAAGATATTTATAGGTTATTTATAAGTTATATATAGAATATAGGCTATAGATGTTTATATAACGTTTTAAGTAATAATTTACTTCAAAATAAATGGATATAAATATAAATGCCTAGTACGTTCCAATAAATATATAATTATGTCCAAAAGAAGAGAGAAAAAAATAATATATTGTCAAAAGTTCTATATATCCAGGTTTTATATATTTTTTTAAAGTGTCCAGTGTATTTCTGCTGTAGTCTTTTTTCCGTTTCTGGTTTCCGTTCCGAAATGAAGTAATTCAATATGGTGATCTCTAATCTGTACAGTCACTCGTAAGCATTTCTTACTTTGCCAAACCACCTCTTTCTTTCCGTTGGGGCAGCTAAGATGGGGATAGAAATATTGTCTAATTCACTTCTCAATCCAGCTGTCTAAATCAACCTCTCTCCACGTTCGATATTCTAGTATTTTAGCGTTTCAATTCTTTCATATTTCTCCGCTGGTCTGAAGTTTGTCCTCTTCCGTTTTACTCTCCTTGTCGTTTGCTGCCCATTTGCGCTCTGAGACTTTCTCTTACCCGCTGCCCCTCCAAAAATCACCTTCTCCCCCTTCAGTTTTCTACCGAAATAAAAATAGTTTAAATTGTTCGTAATCTGCTCACAACCGCCAATCTTTGCACCGTACTCACTCTTCTGCTTCCTGTTGGTCTCATTCGGGGAGTCAGGCCTCTGAGTCAGCCGCACCGGCTGGCTTCTTCTAAGCTTGGATTGAGGGTCCTTCTTGGTGTGGCGGGAGATCGCACCTCTCCTCGCCTCCTCCGAAGATTCCCCTCCTTATTACCAATCCCTCCAGGACCAATCTTCACCCAGAAGGGCACCAAAAACTTAGAAATTCAGCACTGGGAACAGAGCACTTCTTTTCCCGTGCCGCCTCGACCCTACGTCACCACCAGACACCAAACCTAAAGACTCAAAAACTATCCCACCCCTAAAAAGACCTAACTGGGAAGACTGTAACAATGAAGCTGTTAAGGCCAATTAACTCTTCAATACGTTCTTCAGCTCAGTCTTCGTCAACAGTAATGGCTGCTACCCCACATTCCCTAGTCATACCACAACCAATTGTAATGATTTACTACACATTGATTTTACAGTAGATAATGTCAAAATGGCTCTACGTAACCTAAAGCCATCTCTATCTATTGGCCCTGATGGATTATGTGCCTACTTCTTAAAAAAACTTGCCACTGCCATAGCTGAACCTCTATGCACAATCTACGAGGTATCCTTCAGAACCAGCTCCTTGCCCGACCTATGGTCATTAGCCAAGGTCATACCTATCTTTAAAAAGGGAGACCCTAGTCTAGTAGAAAATTACAGACCAATCTCCTTGTGCTGCGTCACCTGTAAAGTCATGGAATCAATTATAAATCAATCCATCACCCACCACCTGGAGACAAACAACCTGCTTTCTAACAAGCAATTTGGTTTCAGAAAAAAATTGTCCTGTAATTTGCAACTCCTACACTGCAAAAACATTTGGGCCACACATCTTGATCAGGGAAAAGCAATAGATGCAATTTACATAGACTTCTGCAAAGCCTTTGATTCGGTGGTGCACGACAAACTACTGTTAAAACTAAGTTCTTATGGCATTTCTGGATCCCTACACAAATGGATAGCCGCATTCCTGTCAAACAGGCAACAAGTAATCAAAACAGGGAGGGCCCTATCAAATCCTGCACCAGTTAACAGCGGTGTCCCCCAAGGCAGAGTTCTAGGACCCACACTCTTTCTGCTTTACATTAATGACCTATGTGATCATAGTAAAAGCAGCTGCGTCCTCTTCACTGATGACATAAAATTATTCAACACCACTGACAATGCCACTACCCTACAAAGCGACCTTGACCATGTGTCAGAATGGTCGCAGAATTGGCAACTCCAAATCTCAACTAATAAATGCTCTGTTCTACACATTGGCAATAAAAATCAGAACACCAAATACAAGTTGGATGGAAACGACCTTGTAAACAACCCCCCACTCTGTCAAGGACCTAGGAGTACTCATCTCAAATGATCTAAGCCCAGAGCTCACTGTAACAACATTGCCAAAAAGGCATTAAGAATTGTTAACCTAATCTTGCAAAGCTTCTTCTCCGGTAACATTGTACTGTTAACTAGGGCATTCAAAACCTTTGCCAGACCAATTCTTGAATACAGCTCATCCGCCTGGAATCCACACTGTATATCGGACATTAATACAATTGAGTGGGTCCAGAGGTATTTCACGAGAAGAGTACTCCACTCCTCTACTCACAATAGACTCCCTTATGCCACCAGGCTTGAAATTTTGGGCTTGGACAATCTGGAACTGCGCCGCCTGTGGTCTGATCTAAGCATAGTACACAAAATTATCTGCTACAATGTCTTACCTGTCAACGACTTCTTCAGCTTCAACCTCAATAATACACGGGAAAACAATTGGTACAAACTCAAGGTAAACCACTCCAAACATGATTGCAGAAAATACAACTTCAGTAACAGAGTGGTCAATGCCTGGAATGCTCTATCTGAGTCCATTGTTACATCCTCTAACCCTCACAGCTTCAACCTTAAACTCGCTACCGTAGACCTCACCCCATTCCTAAGAGGTCCGTAAAGGGGGTGTGCATAAGCGCACCAGCATGCCTACCGTCCCTGTCCTACTGTCCCCATTTATTTATATTCATTTCCCTTGTTCATGTCCATGTCCATGTTCATATTCATACCTGCTATCTTGTACATGTTTGACAAACTAACAAATACAAATACAAATACAAATACAAATACAAATACAAATACAAA
>WNWU01011748.1:70598-84788 GCA_012654045.1 Ptyas mucosa
TTTAGTTACTGTTAATCCCAGTATAATTATCTTTATTTTTCTCACTGCTAATCTCAGTGTAATCATCTTTATTCCACTGTTAATCCCAGTGTAATCATCTATATTTTTCTCACTGTTAATACCAGTGTAATCATTTTAGTTACTGTTAATCCCAGTATAATTATCTTTATTTTTCTCACTGTTAATACCAGCATAATCATCTTTTACTTTCGTAGATATATTATTACAAATATTCAAATTATAACAGTTGTTATAGGTATTTAAACAATATCCCAGTTATTATAACCATCAATTTGGCATTGGTCGCGCTGGTGGATGATCTCTGGAGGGCTCGGGATAGGGGTTGTTCTTCTATCCTGGTCCTATTAGATCTCTCAGCGGCTTTTGATACCATCGACCATGGTATCATGCTGCGCTGGTTGGAGGGGTTGGGAGTGGGGGGCACTGTTTTACGGTGGTTCTCCTCCTATCTCTCCGACCGGACGCAGTCGGTGTTGGCAGGGGGCCAGAGGTCGACCCCGAGGCACCTTGTGTGTGGGGTGCCACAGGGATTGGTCCTCTCGCCCCTTCTGTTCAACATTTATGTGAAGCTGCTGGGTGAGATCATCCGTGGCTTTGGGGTGGAATTCCATCAGTACGCTGATGATACTCAGCTGTACATTTCCACCCCAGGCCATCCCAACGATGCCCTTGAAGTGATGTCCCGGTGCTTGGAGGCCGTGCGGATCTGGATGGGGAATAACCGGCTCCGACTCAACCCTTCCAAGACCGAGTGGCTGTGGCTGCCAGCGTCCCGATATAGCCAGCTGGTGCCATCGCTGGCTATTGGGGGCGAGTTATTGGTCCCCACAGAGAGGGTTCGCAACTAGGGCGTCCTCCTGGATGCACGGCTGTCTTTAGAAGAGCATATGACGGCCGTGGCCAGGGAGGATTTTCATCAGGTTCGCCTGATCCGCCAGTTGTGTCCCTTTCTGGATCGGGACTCCTTACGCACGGTCACTCAGGCACTCGTCACTTCTTGCCTGGACTACTGTAATGCTCTCTACATGGGGCTCCCCTTGAGGAGCACCCGGAGGCTCCAACTGGTGCAGAATGCAGCCGCGCAGGGGATTATGGGAGCAACGGGGGACTCCCATGTGACACCTCTCCTGCGTGAGCTGCATTGGCTCCCAGTGGACTTCCGGGTGCGCTTCAAGGTGTTGGTTACCACCTTTAAAGCGCTCCATGGCATCGGACCTGGGTATTTGCGGGACCGCCTTCTGCCGCCAATAGCCTCCCACCGGCTAGTACGCTCCCACAGAGAGGGACTCCTCAGGGTGCCATCAGCCAGGCAATGTCGGCTGGCGACCCCCAGGGGGAGGGCCTTCTCTGTGGCAGCACCCGCCCTCTGGAACAACCTGCCTCCGGAGATACACAGGATATCAGATCTCCGGGTTTTTCGCCGTGCTCTAAAAACTTTTCTCTTCCAACAAGCAGGGCTGGCATAACCCCCCCCCCTTTTTTTTTTAAAGATTTTGGATTTTTTAAATTGTCTAAACTGGGTTTTAGCTATGAGGTTTTTAAATTTATGGCCAAAATTTATAATTCTTTTAAATTTTAAATTTTTGTATCGATTGTTTTTTATTTCTGGCTGTACACCACCCTGAGTCCAGCAGGAGAAGGGCGGTTTATAAATTGAATAAATAAATATAAATTGAATAAATAAATTTCCTCAAGTAGTATCTTTTAGCATCTTAATAATAAATTGGTTCATTATATCCATTGCTATATTTCTTTTAATGTAGTCTATTTTCCATATATTTTAACTTCAATCCCTATTTCATTTCTAAATATCTGTAACATAATTCTTCTCATATTTGTTAATCTCAATATAGTCATTTTATAAATCCAGGTCCTGGACTTCTTTAAATTTCTTAATATTTTCCAACCTTTTATTCTTTTATCATTCAGTATTAATCTCCATATAATCATCATTATATTATTATTATTCTCCATATAATCATCATTATATTATTGTTAATCTCAATATAATCTCTAGAGACCACCTTTTTATTATTACTATTCCCATGTTCAATTATTTGTTCATATTTAATCACAATATCTTTATCTTCCTTATTTTCCACTTCTATGTCTTATTTCTCCATCTTCATTTTCTTGTCCACACATGTATACTCCATTTCAATTTTTATATCCTCAAACTTTATCCTCTATGCAACATTATAGTTATTTCTTTTATTTCCATTCTCCAAGTCAAATAATTGCTCCAATTATAAAAGTTCCATTGTATTCCCTTCTATTTCTTTTTTTACTCCTCCAAAAGTCAAGCCTCTTGTAGACAAGGAAATCCTCCTCCACAAGTTCTCACGGTTATTATCTGTGAAGTTCACAATTTTCCAAAACAAAGAATCAAGTTACAATGTTCCTTTTTACTCCAGATGGTGTCTCTCTGCAATCCACAATTTCTGATTGCTTAACAAGTATCCATTTTGTTTCCATTACATCACGATCTTACTTGACTTCTCTTTTTTCTTTTTCAATTTAAAAATATCAAATCATATTTAAAGTCCAGTCCAAATTTAAATAGCTCTTCTCACTTTTTTCTTTTTTCCCCTTTTATTTATACATCCCTTTTTTTTCTTAAAGCTTATTATCCATTCTTTTAGTTTTTCTTGCAATTTAAAAAAGAAAGGGAAAAAAAGATCTCTTTATTTCTTTCCAATCCTTTGACCATATCTAATTGTTTAAAGTTTCCAATTAGTTTGTTCAGAAATCAGTTTTCAATTGGGTTTTTGTCTCTTCCAAATTACATTTCAAAATCTTCTTTGCCCCCATGCTCCTTAGCCGCTATTACAGATTAGGGGTCTTATAGTTGTAAGATGTTTCTCTTGTTGTTATTCAAGCCTGAGTTGGCTGTTACTCACCCAGCTTCAAAAAAACTCTGTTCCATTCCTTTCTTCCTCCAGCTCTACACTTAGTCTGGTTGTCCCAGCTTCGTGGCAGCTGCCATGGCTTCCGCCCCCCGCCGCTGACTCACAGAGAGTTCCCTCTGACCTCCTGTTCCTCTTGGTTGTCCGAGGCACCTCTCTTTTTTCCCCATCCCTGCAGGATGGTTCCGGTCCGAAGACCCATCGGCAGCAGTTCGGCAGCCGGGGTTTTCACGGCGCTCATCAGAGCCCGCTATTTCCCCCACTGTCTCGCCGCGATGCCAAACCGGAAGTTGCTCCTGCCCGATCTTTGAAATGGCAGTAGGTGTCGAGCCCTGGCTGGGACTCGACACATTTGGGGGGAAGAGAGTGGGACATGCAGAGGCTACAGCTACCTGTAAAGAAGCTGGGACGGTGGTGGGAGGCCAATTCAGGCAGCGAGTGGATGGCAGGCATTGAAAGGCTGTTAGCAAAGCAGCAGGAGGCTGACGACGACTGCAGGAAGGTTCCTGGCTCCCGGCATGGTCTGGCAACTTGTGATGACATCTCAAAGTGCTGACTTTGACCCGATCACTTGCCTTGTCCTGCCTGTTGGCTGTGTTCAGCAATTAAAGCTTTGCAACTATCTTCGTCTGCTGGTCTTTATTTTGAATCACACAGACCCGGAGCAGAAAGGCCGAGAGATAATCAGCGCTGCTTTCTTCTTCATATATCTACTTCAAGGTTTGGAGGATGGCAGAGGGGGCGTCCCCAGAAGGGACGGGGATAGAAACTACAGTGGTGGAGGAGGTGGCAGAAGAAAGAACGGTGGAAGAGGTGGCACAGGAGGGCTCTGACCCACCGGTGGTGAGGCCCGAGGTTCATCAAACAAGGAGTGCTGAGTGCCCAAAGGAGAGCCAACCATGCCAGAGAGCTAAGCCTGGACAGACAGCCACAGGAGAATGGTGGCATAGTTCTGCTCTCACAGGAGTGGCAGGGCATAGGATGCCAACTCCCCCTCGTGCAGGACCTTCTTTCTAGGGGTGGAGGGAGAGACATTGGATGGAGGACAAGGAGGGGGAGTGGAGCTATTCCACCGGCCCTGGCCCCCAACACCATGGACATTCTGCGGGAACGGTTTGGGGAAGCCAGTTTCCGCGATGCTCCGTCTTGGCAACCTTGGGCCACAGGGTTGGATCCTCCCACGTCATGGCAAGGAGCAGCAGGACCCAGCTCAGCAACTTGATTCCATCTTGCTAGCCTGAAGTTCCAAATGGACCATGAACTTAGTCGGGCCTCTGAACGCCCAGTGCCTTGGGATCAGGGTTCCTCTATGGGTGTTCTGCCCCAGCTACGGATCCCAAAGAACACAGCACACACAAACTCTGAACAAAACATAATTTACTCAAATAACGCAGTTTTAGCAAATGCCGGCTGTTAATGAGCGTTCTTAACAGCCTGCCAGAATTCCACAGATAAGATAGTCAGAGTCTTACTGGAGTTGGCAGAAAGCCCAGAAGCAAGATTGCAAAGAAATTCCAATGCGATGATTAGTGAACTAAAGTTGTTTCCTGCAGCTTGTTACAAGCTGCGTTCTTCCTTAAATAGGCTAAGGGCGTGGCTAATTAGCCCCAAGCCTTACTCTCGAGGAGACCTCCTCCTGAGGAACCACTCCTGCCTTTTGGCAGTGTCGAGTGTCCAGCGTCCCTCGACACCTTTCGCTGGCAACGTGACCAACATCTACCCAGATGACAGGAGGGGAGAAGAGTGACAAGGGGGGAGATGAGCACGGGTGTTGGTGAAGGGGATAGATGGTGCGGTTAGGGCTCTCCAAGCACCGGTGGTGGGGATAGAGGGATCGCGTGGGGCGGGCGTATGGGGCGGCGCCAGTGACGTCATTTACCCGCGACCAGGTTCTCGGCGAGGTCCTAATGACAGCCAGCTGGAAGCAAGCAGCACCAGACTGATTAAAAGGGGCTGAGCAGCGGCTGCACTCAGCTCCAATTTATTTTGTGTCTAGCATTCCGGCAGCGAGTAACAGCTACCCGAGACAAGCACTAATAAACCAGGATTACTTTCCACCCAACCGGACTGTGAGTGTATTTTCCTGCAAGCTTGCTCCGGCAGCCTAGCATTGCTGAGAGAAAGTTGGAGCTCATACACCCCTACTGGTTTGAGAAAGCAAAGAACTATGGCTGAAGTAACATCCCCCAAAACCGAGGTCCTGGAAGCGACGATTGCAGTCGGGGGGAGGATGTCACTGGGGAGGTGCCAGCAGCAGCAGAAGAGCCTATTGTTCGCCCAAAACAGAGGGAGAAGCAAAAAGAGGAGGGAGTGGATGAACAGGACACCCAGGAGACTGGGGTTTCCCAAGTAACCTCTGGTCATTGATGGCAGAGCTCAGCATTGACTGGGAAGGAGGGCACCAGGGTGCAAACACCACCCCCTGAAGGAGCCCAGTTCCAAGGCTGGAGGGAATGGCAGTGGACAGAAGACAATGAAGGGGACTGGAGTTACTTCACAGGTCCTGGAGCAACTACCATGGATATTCTGCGTGAGAGGTTTGGGAAGGCAAGCTTTAGGGATGCCCCCTCATGGCAGCCATGGGTGCCCACTGTGGAGCCGTCAGGAGCCTGGCAGAGCGCAGGTATTCTGGGACCCAGCACTGAGAGCAGGCTCCAGCTGGCTAGCCCCAAGTTCCGACCAAAACCAAAACCAGGGCAAGGAAACCAAAGAGGAGATAGCCGGGCTCCTGTGGCTCCCGCGCCTTCCCAGGGGGAGACCGCACAGGGGACAGGTCAGCTCCCATATAGGCAAGTGAGGGAGAGGCAACTAGGGGGTCATAGTATGAGAAGGCAGCAAGGACAGAGTGAGGGGTCCCGTGATGGAATGAAAATGGGCCGTCCTATGGATTTCTCACCCATGTGGGGTCCGGGGGTCTGGAACCCGCAGACCCCCTGGGGCCTTCTGCCGGTGCAGGCATCTTTTGATGGGGCTCCGGGGAAGGTAGCCTTCTTTCTGAGTCAGGTGATTAGTCACATGGACCTGCATGGTCATTTGTATCCATCGCAGTGGTCTATGGTGGCTGCAGTGACGGGGGTCCTCACGGGCAAGGCAGTGGACTGGGTGGCTGACTTACACAGCGACCACGCCCAGGAACTAACAGACCTTGGGTTATTTCTGGAGGCATTATGCAACAGATTTGAGGAAGAAACCCAAACCCAGATAACTGAAGGAGAGTTAGTCGCCTTAAAACAGTGGGGTTGACCTGCAAAAGATTACGTGAAGGAATTCCAAAACCTGGCGGGGAAATTAAGGTCTTGGTCCAAGAGACTCTTAGTACATCAGTTTCATATGGGCTTAGACAGGGAGATCCGACAGGCCTGTGTATACCGGGGATTGACACCCCGCCTGGGTGATTGGTACAAAGCTGTGGTGGAATTGGATGTCGGTTTACGGGAATTCAGGACCCGGGCCAGGGCCATGGACCAAGCATGACGAGGAGGCAGTCGTCGGATTGTAGACCGACCTGTGGCAAGACCGTTCCTAACCCCCAATCCGGGAAATGATTACCAAGCCAGAAGGCCCTTTTGTTGTTACTGATGCAACCAAGAAGGCCACAGGGTGGCCGAGTGCCCTTTACCATCCCCATGAGTATCCACCCCGCGAACACCGGGGTCTGGAGGACCGTCAAAAGACAGGACGCTGAGGGGCCTCGATAGGTCCAAGGTGGCGGTGTAGACATCCCTGATTGACCCCATAACACGCATGGAGGATGGAACCATGCCGGGTACAGCTTGAGTTCCTGACCCCTCGGGGATGAGTGACGAAGAGGAGGATGTTCAAGACCCAATGGTAAGTGAACCAATCCATCCCTTTATAATCTCGATAACCCTCAGACATATCAGAACAGGAACCGAGAGGAACCACGGCGCGTTAATAGACTCTGGGTGCGCCCGTTGTCTTATACGTCATTCCATAGTGGAGGAGCTTGGGGCGTGTACAATAAAACTACGAAAACCTATCACATTCGAACAAATGGATGGATCGGTGTTAGAAGGTCAGCCAGCTACTCACGTAACTGAACCACTTCAATTGAACATAGGGGAACATAGGGAGTGTATTCGGTTTATAGTATAACCCACATGATCGAGCCGATTATTCTGGGTTTAGCTTGGCTCGACAAGTGGGAACCAACCATTTGGTGGGAAGGGGGGTTTCGGAGGTTACATATCCTGATGGGTCCAGAGACACATGCACAAGAGCCACAGGGGAGGTCAGGTGGAGACAAAATGCTACGAGCACCTGAAAGCTCCTATCCTGGGGTGTACAACGACCTGGCTCGAGTGTTCGACGAGGACGAGTGCGAGGCTTTACCACCACATAGGGATACCGATTGTGCCATTGAATTGGTCCCCGGGGCTAAGTTACCGAAGCCCCGCATGTATTCGATGTCCCCAAAAGAGCTCGTAGAGTTACGGAAATACATAGACAAGAACCTGGCCAGGGGGGTTATACGACCCAGTCATTCCCATATGGCAGCTCCCATAATATTTCGAGAGAAGAAGGATGGTGGGACACGACTATGTGTTGACTATCGGGGCCTGAATGCCGTCTTCAAGGAACCTCTACACCCCCTCCCGTAAATGACGGATTTGTTAACCACTTTGGCAATGGGTAAGGTCTTCACGAAACTCGATCTCCATGAAGCATATTACGTATACGGCTGGGAGATGAATGGCAGACCACTTTCAATTGTCCCCTGGGAAGTTATCAGTTCCAGGTGATGCTGTTTGGGCTACAGGGTGCTCCGGCTGTATTCATGCAACTTATTAATAATGTTTTGCATGAATACTTATATCGCGGGGTTCTAGTGTACTTAGATGATATTTTGATCTATACTGATACACTGGAGGAGCATGTCCGACTGGTCCGACGAGTATTAACTAAATTGTTAGAAGCCAGATTATATGTGAAACTCTCCAAGTGTGAGTTTCGTTGCAGACAAATCGACTACTTAGGGTTCCGGATTACCACTGAGGGGATAGAGATGGATCCAAAGAAAGTTACAGCAGTCATGGACTGGCAAGCGCCGAAAACTCGGCAACAGTTGCAAAGCTTTCTTGGATTCGGTAATTTCTACAGATGATTCATCCCCTCCTTTGCTCAAGTCGCACTGCCGTTCACCAATTTATTACGCACCAAGGATATGTCTCCTGCTAAACCCAAACCAGGACAACTAAAATGGTCTCCTGCATGTCAAAAGGTATTCGACCATCTGAAGCGCTTACTCGCCAGGGAACCAATACTCAAACACCCTGATATGATGAAGCCTTTTGTTATACAGGCTGATGCTAGTGACGTAGCAATCGGAGCAATACTTCTGCAATGGAATAACAAAAACACCCTACAACCACGTGCTTATATGTCACATAAATTCACGGCAGCCGAACGAAACTGGGCTATATGGGAAAAAGAGGCATTTGCCGTGAAATGGGCGCTACAAACATGGAGACACCTCTTAGAGGGCAGTGAACACTCGTTCGAGGTCTGGACAGACCATAAGAATTTAGAAGCACTCCAAACACCTCAGAAGTTATCTCCAAAACAGGTTAGGTGGGCACAATATTTCCAGAGGTTCCAGTTTGTACTCAAGTATGTCCCAGCAGGACGCAACTTCCTAGCTGATGCCCTGTCCCGTCTACTGCAATATAATAGTAAACATGTTGGTGTCATGCAAGCACTAGTGCCGCCCGCACAAACAGGAACCCGAGTTATAAACAACCACCCAACACAGGAATGGTTGCCGATGCTGAAGAAAGCATTAGAGGCTGACACCTGGTTATTAAACAATCACATGGAGGTATCCCAGCGAGACGGTCTAGCTTGGCGGGGCGATCGACTTTATATTCCTGCTGCCCTGAGACCCAAAATACTGAAACAATGTGATGATGTAAAAACCACTGGGCACTTTGGGTTTTTAAAACCACTACACCTAACTAGACGACAGTTCTGGTGGCCTAAAATGTGGACTGATATTGAAACATATGTTCGAGGGTGCCCTGTTTGTGCCACATCCAAGCCCAAACCAGGCAAACCTTTAGGTTTACTGCAAACTGTAGCTGATCCCTGTAGACCCTGGGAGGAAATAGCGATGGATTTTGTTGTAGAATTGCCAAACAGCAAAGGACACACAGTGATTTGGACAGTAATCGACTTATTTTCTAAGCAGACGCATTTCATCCCGTGAAGGGGCTTCCATCAGCAGAACGATTGGCAAAACTCTTTGTTCAACATATATATCGGCTACATGGAGCGCCTAAACGTATAGTTTCTGATAGAGGAGTACAATTTACCACCGGGTTCTGGAGGGCGTTCCTGTGCTACATTGGGTCAATGCAGGGCCTGAGCTCAGCTTTCCACCCCAGCACAAATGGAGCTATCGAAAGAGCTAATGCTATGGTGGAACACTATTTACGAGCCTATATTTCATATCAACAAAATGATTGGTGTGATTTCTTGCCGTTTGCAGAAACGGCGTACAATAATGCGATTCATCGCAGTACCGGGTATGCACCATTCAAAATAGTCACAGGGAAGGATTTTCTGACTATTCCAGACCTGGATGTCCGAAAACCAGAGGTCACCTCACCCTCTGATTGGATAGAAAGTATCCAAAAAGTCTGGCCACACGTGAAAAAAGCATTAGAGAAGGCATCTGAGAAATATAAAACCCAAGCGAACAAATGAAGAGAGCAATGCCCCGCATTTTGGGTTGGTGATAAGGTGTACCTCTCTACCAAGTACCTACGGTTATGCCTACCCAGCAAAAAACTAGGTCCAAAGTATATCGGACCATTTCCTATACAAAGAGTGATAAACACAGTCACAGTGGCCTTAAACTTACCTTCCCTTTTAGGGAAGATACACCCCGTGTTTCATTCCAGCCTATTGAAACTAGTACCAGGGGTACGAGATCATAATGTACGGCCTGGTCCTATTACTGGTGAACAATATAAAATCGAAAAGATCCTTGATTCCCGATATTACAAAGGAAAGCTGAAATATCTCATTCGATGGAAGGGATACCCAGATGCCGAAGCATCTTGGGTAAAAGTCGAGGATATTAACACCCCTAGAATGTTACGAAGGTTTCACAAGGCGTATCCCCGAAAACCTGGAGGCCCACTAGCCAATGACTAACCAATTTTTCTTTCATCCATAGGCTGACGCCTGGTGGGGGGGCCGCCTGTCGAGTGTCCAGCGTCCCTCAACACCTTTCACTGGCAACGTGACCAACATCTACCCAGATGACAGGAGGGGAGAAGAGCGACGAGGGGGGAGATGAGCACGGGTGTTGGTGAAGGGGATAGATGGTGCGGTTAGGGCTCTCCAAGCACCGGTGGTGGGGATAGAGGGATCGCGTGGGGCGGGCGTATGTGGTGGTGCCGGTGACATCATTCACCCACGGCCAGGTTCTCCGCGAGGTCCTAATGACAGCCAGCTGGAAGCAAGCAGCACCGGACTGATTAAAAGGGGCTGAGCGGCGGCTGCACTCAGCTCCAACTTATTTTGTGTCTAGCATTCCGGCAGCGAGTAACAGCTACCCAAGACAAGCACTAATAAACCAGGATTACTTTCCACCTAACCGGACTGTGAGTGTATTTTCCTGCAAGCTTGCTCCGGCAGCCTAGCGTTGCCGAGAGGCAACTCTGCATGCCCATGCATTGAGAAGAGGCTCCTCCTCTTCATCCTCTTCACTTAAAGGAGCCTCTGGAGGCTCTGAAGGCCCTGACTGAATCCCTGCTTCTGGCACCACATCTTCTTCAGCCTCCATGCTGTCCAACTCAAGAGCTGGCTGCACAGGCTGCTGGCGCAGCACCACACCAGCCTCCTCGTCGTCGGGATCAGCAACAATCCACGCAGGCCGCTGGTGGGCCACAACACTATCCCTCACCACAGGGCCCTTCCCCCGAGTCTGTCGATCCAGATGTGGTTGGGATGGGAACTGCTCGTGAAAGGTGCGTACCAGTTCTGGAGCATGAACAGAGGCCGCATCCTCCCATGTGAAGTCCTCCAGCCCATACCCCTTCCACTTGATGAGGTATTGGAACCAACCCTTCAGACACGCTAGCAGTCTTGAATGCTAGCAACCTTGTACTCGGGTGATTCATCTTCGTCACAAGGCGCCGGCTGAAGACGGTCCAGTTGGCAGAGCGGACAGGTAGGCCATTCGGGAACCAGAAGGGATCGATGAAACACAGGGTGTATCCTCAAAGACCGAGGCAGGGTCAGACGGTAGGCCACTGGATTAATGACCGCCTCTACAGGGAAAGGTCCAATGTACCGATGATCTAGTTTTCTCACTGGCCGGTCTGAAGGGAGATGCTTCATTGACAGCCACACACGATCCCCAACAGCCAACGGTGGTGTTTCCCGCCGAGAGCGGTCTGCGACCCTTTTATAATCGTCCTGGCTGTGTTGAGATAACGTTTCACTAACTGATGAACGGCCTGTAACTCAGTCAAGAATTCATCCGCTGCTGGAACCGGGGAGTCAAAAGGCGTGAGCGGAAAGAAACGTGGGTGATAGCCCAGATTGGCTAAGAAAGGGGTGGTTTGAGTGGAGGTGTGCTGGGAATTATTAAAGGCAAACTCCACGACTGCTAAATATTTTGTCCAATTGTCCTGTTGTTGATTGACAAAGCAGCGCAGGTATTGCTCTAATATTCCAATGACTTTTTCAGTCCCGCCGTCAGTTTCGGGATGATGAGCTGATGATAAGCAGATCTTAACATCTAAGGCCGTCATCACCCCTTTCCAAAACTGGGCACTGAACTGGGTCCCTCTGTCCGACACGACCCTATCCTGTAGGCCATGAAGCCAAAAGACATGATGGATGAACATGCGGGCGGTGGCGCGAAATGTCGGCAATCCTCGTCAGGGTATGAAATGCGCCATCTTCGTCAACATGTCCACCACTACGAATACAGTCATGAAACCCGAAGACGGGGGCAAGTCCGTGAGAAAGTTCATCGAGATGACACCCCAAGTTCTATCTGGTGTCGGCAAGGGCTGAAGTAGTCCTGGGGAAGCGCCTGTGGCTGACTTGGCCTGTCAACAACAGACGCAAGACGTCACATAAGTCTGGACATCATGACGGAGACGAGGCCACCAGAAGGTCCACGACACGAGATTCAGGGTTTTAAACCGCAGGGTAGTGGGACAAAATAAGACCCCTAAGCGGCCCCGATGGTACATAAAGTCTCTCCCGGTACCTCAAGAGATCGTCAGTAAACATCCAGGGAGAGTCGGGCCCTATTTCCTGTGTGAAGTTTCCGAAAGATGCCCTAATTAATTAATGAGCCATGAGCCAAACTTCAAAAGAAATACAGTCATTTATTGGGAGCACCATTTCGGCAATATTCGGATGCAGTTAGAACTAATCCCACATAGATTTACGTTCCCCTATGACCCTGTCTCTCCCCTCCTCCCTGGCCGTGTCATAAATCACATTCTCCAATTAACCACTTTGGCTGGCTGTGAAATCCAACACCCTCCTTCTGATTGCAGTACAGAAGTATGTATGGAATGTATCTTCAGTTAGGGACATCAATCAGCTCTATCAGTTCTCCCTCCCTCCTGCTCATGGTAACTTGAAAGCTTTGCAAGTTGACATCCTGCTTCTGAAGGTTGACGTAGGCCTCCTGCCGCTGTGCCTCCCGGATCTGACCCCATAGGTCGACAGGTTCCTGGACGGCAGCGAACGACTCAACGGGAAGAATTGTCCGAGGTGGAAGCGGGTCCTTGACTTGGGCATATTCGGGTTTCCTCAAGAGCGCATCTGCTCGTTGATTGCGCCCACTTGGAGTGTATGTTACTTTGAAATTGAAGCGGTTAAAAAAGAAGGACCACCGGATCTGTCGTTGATTGAGTTTCCGCGCAGTCTGCAGAAACTCCAGATTCTTGTGGTCCATCCAGACTTACACTTGATGTCGGGCCCCCTCGAGGTGATGTCTCCAGGTCTTGAATGCAGTCTTAATGGCCAATAGCTCTTTTTCCCAGATGATATAATTGCGCTCCGAAGGATTCAATTTCCAGGAATAGTATGCGCAAGGGAAAAGAGTACCGCCATCCACGTGAGCCTGGAGTAACACCGCTCTGACCGCGATATCGGACACGTCCGTTTCCACCACCAACGGACGCTGAGGGTCTGGATGCTTAAGGATCGGCTCTGTCATGAAGGCCTGCTTTAAAGCCAGGAACACCTGCTGCTCGGGGGTGCCTCACAGGAAGGGGACTTTCTTCTGCAGGAGTCGAGTGAGAGGCGTGGTCAAAGTGGCGAAGCCAGGGATGAATGTCCGGTAATAATTGGCGAACCCAAGGCGTCGCTGAACATCTTTCACCCAACGGGAAGGTTGCCAACTTCTCAACCCCTTGACCTTGCTCCAATCCATCGCGATGCCCTCGGGAGAAATGCGATGGCCCAAGAAGTCGATGGTTGTCTGGTAGAATTGGCACTTCTCCAGCTTGGCATATAACTGGTGTTCTCGAAGCCGTTGCAAGACCAGATGGAGATGTTGGAGATGACTTTTCCAGGATGTGGAGTAAATCAAGATGTCATCGAGATAAACCACAACAAACTGGTCCAACAGATCCTGGAAAATATCATTCATAAAATGCTGGAAGACAGTGGGAGCGTTGTTTAATCCAAATGGCATCACCGTATATTAAAAATGGCCATACCTGGTGCCGAACGCTGTCTTCCACTCATCCCCTTCTCGTACTCGAACCAGATTATAAGCGCCGTGCAGGTCCAACTTGGTAAAGTTGGTAAAGTTTAGGCCCGAGATATTTGGTGGACCATCTGCAGCCAGTGACAGCTCCCCATCACCCATTGCGTTCCCATAGGGAGGGCCTCCTTGGGGTGCCGTCGGCCAGACAATGTCAGCTGGTGACCCCTAGGGAGCGGGCCTTCTCTGTGGGCACGCCTACCCTGTGGAATCAGCTCCCCCTGGGGCTCTGGGTGGCCCCTGACCTTCACTCTTTCCGCCGTGGCCTTAAAACATGGCTATTTCACCTGGCTGGCTTGGACTGAAGGGGTTTTAGAGGGGATTTTAATGTTTTTTATAGTTTTATAGTTTGATTGGGTACTTTTAAAGGAAGGATTGGACTGTATGTGCTTTATTGTTGTGAGCCTCCCTGAGTCCTTTTGGAGATAGGGCGGCATATACAGGTAAGTCCAATAAATAAATAAATAAATAAATAAATAAATAAATAAATAAATA
>WNWU01011748.1:85188-107436 GCA_012654045.1 Ptyas mucosa
AAATAAATAAATAAATAAATAATAAACACGGTAGCCCCCTGAAGTCTCTCTAAGAGTTCAGGAATCAAGGGTAAACGGACTTCCGGTGGGATTGCGACATCGCCGGACGCTTCTTTTTGAAGCGCCAACCCAGGGCTCCGTAGAACCGCAAGAACAGCGACTATCAGCTTGTCTTGCGGTTTGGAAACTTTCCTCCTGGTAAGAGGGGGGAAAGTGAGTAGACGGGTGGGGTAGAGCTCCCTGAGAGTGCCAGATTTTTCCTATAATCTGGCGCTCGAAGATGAGAGCTCCCCGTTAAGCCTGTCAGTACTCCGGACCCTGGATGTCTCTGCTTTGCAGAGCTAGATGTCGTGACCATCCCAGCAACCAACTTTAAACAAATACTTTTTGAATCAAGCTGGCGGAGCATAAGCAGCATGAATAAAACAGCAAGTATTTTCTTTTTTTTTAACTCCAAAGATTTACCTTCTTTAAAAGATTTTCCTTAAGCTGAAAGTGAAAGCAAGATGGCGTTTGAGTTTCAACGGGGCGTGAAGAAGTGAAAGTTAAAAGTAATTATTGATAAGCCCCTGTTTGAAACATAAAACTCTTTTTTGTAAAGTGGATGAAACAAGAAAGGAAGTAATAATAAGAATTAAAGCAGTAATATAAATTACAAATTGCAAAGGGTCCTTTTTTTTCTTTTTGATACTTTTTTTTTCTCTTTTTTTTCCTGTCCTTTTGGAAGGGAAGGAAGAAGGGGGGCAAGATGGCTGGTCTTTTTGAAAGCAAAGAAAGCAAAGGAGGGTTAATTAACCCTCAGATATGGTCTGATTTTGAGGAAGCTTGGAGCTCAATTACCTCTGCTTTATTGGAAAAAATTGATACTATATTTCAAGCTTTTCAAGCTGGAAACAATGAAATACATGGAAATACTGAGTTGCAATCTAGCAGTGGGGGATTGAATGAAGAGTTGGGAGATGGAAAAGAACAACAACAGCCTATAGTAGTTTTTTGGGGGGAGAAAAAGACGGATGCTGTGCAGAATAAGGAGCAAGAAATTTTGGAAGCTGATGAGATTTTGGCTACACGAATTTTTTCTTATAAAATCCAACTTGCATTTAAAGAGCTGTTTCCAGAAGAAGTTATATTTCTGCAAAAATTTTATAATACGCAATCCCAAAAAATGCAAAATTTTACTGGAGTTAAAAAAGGCAGAGGGATCAAAGTTAAGAAAAAAGTTCGTAAAAAGGAAAAGAAGAAAGACTGGAGATATGGAAAATAACCCTGCTTGATGAGATGATGGTCCTTAAAAAGTATTGTTTAAGTGTTTAAAGATTTTGAACTTTTGGAAGAAAACAGCCAACAGCTTAATGCCAGTTAACTAAGCGATGAGCGGCGATGAGGAGGTAACCTACAGCTGTATTGGAATATTTTGAGAAGAATAAACAGATCACAGCAATGCTGGTGTGTTGGGCTGTGAAATATGCCCTGACCTGAATGATTTGGAATATTTTATTAAGGACTGTAATAAATCTGGACTTAATTGCAATTGCAGATACAGTAAATTGGAGTTTCCTGTTTGATGGTAATAAATATAAGGCAAAAGGACTATGAGCCTAGGGCAATTGCAGTTGATCTGGTGGTTTCCCTAATACGTCTGATGAATTTATTAATCTAATTTTTGACTGAATTTGATGGCTACTATTTGAAATACAATTACAAAGTCACTCGGGGGGGGTTTATATAAAGAAGCAACTTTTATTTAGGTGGGTAGACGCAAAGGAAGACATTCTATATGCTGTTGGAAGATGTGAAGATAAGAAGATTAGCAACTGGTTTAATCTAGTATGAAGAATTTAAATGTTTGATATAGCTATTAAATGATGTTTTTAGTTGATTTGTTAATATGTATTGATAAATTAATAAGAGGTTTGATTATTGTTTTTTAGTTAGAAAAAATTTTTTAATTAAGTGTTTTAATTATAACTGGACCTTGATGGTTTAAAAGTGGAGGACAGAAGAGTTTATATAGTATTTTATTTTAAATTTGGGGTTTTTGAATGAGGTTTTTTTCTTTTGGTTTTTTTTTGTTTTAAATGAAAGAAGTTATAAAATATCTTGTTAAATTGTATAGACCTAATAATTTGTTAAGTATCTAATAGCTAAATTGAGTAATGATAGGTTTGATTAGGTAATACTTAATTGTTTTATTAACTGCTGTAATTATAAATGGATACTAATTTTGTTGAATTAGATGGAATAAGAAGAAAGAAGACTTGCTTTCCTTTTATCTATTTGTTTAATGATTATGATAAGTGAGAAATGGAGTTGAATTTAGGGAATTTGAGCTGTATTTTATATTTTGTATTTGCTCTGGGAAGTCGGGGGGGTGGTTGGGGAGGGGGGAGAAATGTATGTAAAACTTTTAAAACTTTTTCAATTAAAAAAAAAAGGAATCAAGGGTAAACGATACCGGTTACGTACCGTAATGGCGTTCAGCTTACGATAATCGCAGCACAGATGCAAGTCTCCAGTTTTCTTCTTGACAAAGAGGACCGGAGCGGACAAGGGCGATGACGAGGGCCGGATAAAACCCTGGGCCAGGTTTTTGTCCACAAATTCCCTTAATGCCACCAATTCAGGGTCTGACATAGAATACAACCTCCCTACAGGGAGCGGTGCTTCCGGGATTAAGTTAATGGGACAATTGTACAGCCAGTGTGGGGGCAATTGGTCTGCCTCTTTCTCGCTAAAAACATCCACGAAGTCCGAGAGGTCAGCTGGCAAAGATACCACAGGTGGACCCTGCACCTGGCCTGCGCAAACTTGGCGAGTATGATCCACACATTGCAGGCTCAGGAACGACATGAAATTCTGGGACCAAAGGATGTGTGGATCATGAATCTGAAGCCAAGCCAGGCCCAAAACTAAAGGAAAATGTAGTCCAGACGTGATATAAAATTGGATGGCCTCCTCATGCTTATCGATGGTCAGATGCACAGGTTGAGTGGCAGCCTTAATCGGCCCAGACAGAAGCACCCGACCATCAATGCTCTCCATGACCATGGGAGGATCCACTGGACACAGGGGAACGGGAAAGTGATTGGCAAACACCTCGTCCATGAAATTGGTCGTCACACCGGAATCCACCAAAGCATGAGCTGGGATCCCTTAGGGGTTATTGGCAATGAAGATTTTGGTGTTTAAAATCAAATGGCGAGGGGGTCCAGAATCCACCTCCGCAGGGCGTGAGCCGGAGTTGGTACGTGCCCAACCCAGGGTCTCCCCTAGATCGGGCTCCAGCCGTTTCCCGACAGGTTAAGCGGTGACTGTGGTACAGGACCAGGAGCCGATGGGCCGCATCACTTCTTGGGGCAAGAGGCAGCAAAATGTCCAGGCTCCCCACAATATAAACACAACCCTCCTGCCTGTCGTCTGTCCTTCTCAGCTATGGACAGGCGGGGTCTGGCTGCACCGATTTCCATGGGCTCCTCCCTTGGAGCTGGAGCCTCACATACAACTGGGTTCACACGGGGTTCCTGAGGGGCATGACGAGAGGGCCAGCACTGTAACCTCACATCAATCCTGAGGCACAGATGATACAGCTTGTTAAGAGTCGGAGGAATGTCCACTCTGGCCAACTCATCCTATGAGGCCTCCGACAAACCCTCCTGGAATACATCCAAAAGTGCTGCCTCATTCCAAGCTGAGTCATGGCTTAACAAACGGAATTCGCTAATGTATTCCTGTAGGGGTAGCCGGCCTTGCTTCAAGGACTTCAACCGTCTGGTGGAGGTTTGGGCTTTGATAGGGTACTCATACATTTGCCGCAAGTGCTCACAGAACCCCCGAAAGTCATTAAGCAATGGACTGTTCTGGACCAACAGGGGCATGGCCCAACGAGCTGCAGAACCAGAGAGCAGGCTGATAATGAATCCAACTTTATCTCGGTCCTGGGGAAAATCTTCAGCTCACAAGCTAATAAATAAATGGCATTGTCCAAGGAAAGCTGGAAACATTTCCAAATTACCGGCAAATTTATCAGGCACAGCTACCGGGCAGTTTCTCCGAGGAGGAGGAGGAGGCAGAGGAGGCGGAGGAGGAGATGAAGCCATTTGGCCTTGAAGCTAAGCCAGCTGGGCAGCCATCACAGTTAACTGCTGCCGAAGCTGCACATTCTCTTCCCTCAGCTGCTCCATCTTATTCAAGGTTTGTGTGTGTGTTTTTTTGGGCAGGAAACAAACTGTTCTGCCCCAGCTACGGATCTCAAAGAACACAGCACACACAAACTCTGAACAAAACTTAGTTTACTCAAATAACGCAGTTTTAGCAAATGCCAGCTGTTAATGTGCATTCTTTACAGCCTGCCAGAATTCCACAGATAAGATAGTCAGAGTCTTACTGGAGTTGGCAGAAAGCCCAGAAGCAAGATTGCAAAGAAATCCCAAGGCGATGATTAGCGAACTAAAGTTGTTTCCTGCAGCTTGTTACAAGCTGCGTTCTTTCTTAAATAGGCTAAGGGCATGGCCAATTAGCCCCAAGCCTTACTCTCGAGGAGACCTCCTCCTGAGGAACCACTCCTGCCTTTTGGCAGCTCTGCATGCCCATGCATTGAGAAGAGGCTCCTCCTCTTCATCCTCTTCACTTAAAAGAGCCTCTGGAGGTTCTGAAGGCCCTGACTGAATCCCTGCCTCTGGCACCACATCTTCTTCAGCCTCCTCGCTGTCTGACTCAAGCACCGGCTGCACAGGCTGCTGGCGCAGCACCACACCAGCCTCCTCGTCGTCAGGATCAGCAACAATCCGCGCAGGCCGCTGGAGGGCCACAACAATGGGAGAGGTATTAGGAGTACTGAGCAAGCTCCACATAAGACGATGGTGGAGCAGGGGCCCAACCGGGCGCCTCAGGGTGGCCACCTGGCCCGGGTGAGGGGAAATAGAAGGGCTGCTGGTGTGGCTAGAACACCAGACCAAGCTCTGTTGTGGTGCCCGGGGATGTGGCCTCAGCAGGCTTTCTGGGGTCCGCCAGCAGTCCAGGCCACATTCGATGGTAGCCCTGACCGGGTGGCTCTCTTCCTCAGTCATGTCATAAGCCACATGGATTTATACGGACAGTATTACCCGTCCCAGTGGGCAATGGTGGTGGCTATTACAGCAATACTGATGGGGGAGGCAGCGGATTGGGTGGCTAGCCTGCACAGCGACCATGCACGAGAATTAGTGGACATGGGCCTGTTCCTGGAGTCTCTACGCTCCAGGTTTGAGGATGAGACATGTATACAGGTAGCGGAGGGGGAGCTCATAGCACTCAGGCAGAACGGCTGACCCGCAAAAGAGTATGTCCAAGAATTCAGGAAGACTGCTTGTTGGAATTGTTCAAGGATCGAGCCCAATAAATCTGATACACAAGCACGTGTATTTTCAAAGAACATTTATTTACATTGTATCTTCTTCTTACAGGTTTGAGGCTGGAATGCCTCCAGACCGCATGGATGACCCTTAAGTACCCAAGGGGCGGAGCAAAGGTAAGGAGGGGTCAATGGGTGGATGGGTCCCTGGGTAATTAACCCTTACAACTCTGGATCTCAAGGCAGGCATTTATACCTAACAAATCCCCCTCTAAATGCCTGACCGTGGGAGCATGTGTGTTTAGATTATGACACGTTGTATCAGACAATTTGACACCTAGTTTTGATGTCAGATATGTATGTTGTTTGCTTAACAGAGGTTTCGTTAGTATGTCAGCAGTTTGTTCTTCCATCTCACAATGTAATACTTTTATGAACCCAATGTTTGATAGCTGTCTGACGTGTTTATGCTTTATATCTACAGGTGAAACTCGAAAAATTAGAATATCGTGCAAAAGTTCATTTATTTCAGTAATGCAACTTAAAAGGTGAAACTAATATATGAGATAGATTCATTACATGCAAAGCGAGATAGTTCAAGCCTTGATTTGTCATAATTTTGATGATTATGGCTTACAGCTCATGAAAACCCCAAATTCACAATCTCAGAAAATTAGAATATTGTGAAAAGGTTCAATATTCTAGGCTCAAAGTGTCCCACTCTAATCAGCTAATTAAGCCATAACACCTGCAAAGGGTTCCTGAGCCTTTAAATGGTCTCTCAGTCTGGTTCAATAGGAATCACAATCATGGGAAAGACTGCTGACCTGACAGTTGTGCAGAAAACCATCATTGACACCCTCCATAAGGAGGGAAAGTCTCAAAAGGTAATTGCAAAAGAAGTTGGATGTTCCCAAAGTGCTGTATCAAAGCACATTAATAGAAAGTTATGTGGAAGGGAAAAGTGTGGAAGAAAAAGGTGCACAAGCAGCAGGGATGACCACAGCCTGGAGAGGATTGTCAGGAAAAGGCCATTCAAAAGTGTTGGGGACTTTCACAAGGAGTGGACTGAGGCTGGAATCAGTGCATCAAGAGCCACCACACACAGACGGATCCTGGACATGGGCTTCAAATGTCGTATTCCTCTTGTCAAGCCGCTCCTGAACAACAAACAATGTCAGAAGCGTCTTACCTGGGCTAAAGACAAAAAGAACTGGTCTGTTGCTCAGTGGTCCAAAGTCCTCTTTTCTGATGAGAGCAACTTTTGCATCTCATTTGGAAACCAAGGACCCAGAGTCTGGAGGAAAAATGGAGAGGCACACACTGCAAGATGCTTGAAGTCCAGTGCAAAGTTTCCACAGTCTGTGTTGATTTGAGGAGCCATGTCATCTGCTGGTGTTGGTCCACTGTGCTTCATTACAGCCGTCTACCAGGAGATTTTGGAGCACTTCATGCTTCCTTCCGCAGACGAGCTTTATGGGGATGCTGACTTCATTTTCCAGCAGGACTTGGCACCTGACCACACTGCCAAAAGTACCAAAACCTGGCTCAATGACCATGGGATTACTGTGCTTGGTTGGTCAGCAAACTCGCCTGACCTGAACCCCATAGAGAATCTATGGGGCATTGCCAAGAGAAAGATGAGAAACATGAGACCGAACAATGCAGAAGAGCTGAAGGCCACTATTGAAGCATCCTGGTCTTCCATAACACCTCAGCAGTGCCACAGGCTGATAGCATCCATGCCATGCCGCATTGAGGCAGTAATTGATGCAAAAGGGGCCCAAACCAAGTACTGAGTACATATGCATGCTTATACTTTTCAGAGGTCCGATATTGTTCTATGTACAATCCTTGTTTTATTGATTTCTTGTAATATTCTAATTTTCTGAGATTGTGAATTTGGGGTTTTCATGATCTGTAAGCCATAATCATCAAAATTATGACAAATCAAGGCTTGAACTATCTCGCTTTGTATGCAATGAGTCTATCTCATATATTAGTTTCACTTTTTAAGTTGCATTACTGAAATAAATGAACTTTTGCACAATATTCTAATTTTTCGAGTTTCACCTGTATGTGTCTCGATCTCTGGCCTATGGCATCTGCCTTCGATATTTCAATTGCTGCCTTGTTGTCTTCATGTATATTGATGGGGTATGCAGGTTCAGTCCAGATGTTGGACAATAGGTCATCGAACCATACCAAATTATTAGCTGCTTTTGACAGACATATATATTCGGCTTCGCTGGTTGATGTGGCTACTAGATTTTGTTTACCAGTATACCAGTGTACGGGGCTGTCATTTAGAAAGAGTATGTACCCTGATGTACTCTTTCTACTTTTCACGTCCCCTGCCCAGTCTGCATCTGCATAACAAGTTAATACTGGCTTATTGGAGTGTTCTGGCTCTAGACATAAGTATGCTTTGGTGCTGTGTTTCAAGTACCTAAGTATTCTTTTTATGGCATCCCAATGATAAGTTGTGGGTTTACCAACATGTCTGGATAGAAGATTAACAGTTAGCGCGATGTCAGGCCTTGTCCAGTTCGCTATGTACAGCAAAGAACCTATTATGGATCTGTATAAGGTGTTGTTGTTAAATGGCTCTGATTGATCGTACATATTTTTAAGGAAATCAGGCTGCATAGGTGTTTCACAAGGTTTTGCATCAAACATACAACATTTATGTAACAATTCTAATATCTTTTCTTTCTGAGACAGCCTGAAACCTTTACTAGTCTTAGTGATTTGTACCCCCAGGTATTTGTCAACCTTCCCTAATATCTTCAATGAGAAGTGCTTTCCCAACTCACTAGCGAAGACCTCGCATTTGTGGGTTTGGTCACCAATGTACAAGATATCATCAACATACACAAGAACATACTCAATGGAATCACCAGTTTTCTTGATAAAGAAGCAGTTATCTGCTGAGGTGGCTATGAAACCCATTGATCTTAATGTTTTTGCTAAACACTCATACCACCTCTTTCCGGACTGCTTCAGCCCATACAAACTCTTGTTCAATAACCAAGTTTCTCCCTTGTGTGTGTCCTTGCTGTGAGGTGCTCTAACATAAATCTCTTTATCTAACTCTGCGTGCAGGTATGCAGTCTGCACATCAAATTGATGTACCTCTAATCCTAGAATTGAAGCTATTACCAATGCACATTTTACACTTTCTGCCCTGACTGTAGGGGAATACATGTCAGTATAATCATCTGGATACCGTTAGGCAAACCCTTGGGCTACCAATCTGGCCTTGTACAGTGTTTTACCGCCCTCTAGTGACTTTATATTGTATATCCACCTGGTACCTCTTGTGGTCTTGTCGCTAGGAACTTTGGTGGGTGTGTATACTTTTAATTCTCGCAGGCTATTCATTTCTTTTTCCATTGCCTGCTCCCATCTCTCTCTTTCTTCTTTGGGTAATTTTAGCACTTCCTCGTAGTTATTGGGTGTTACGTGGCTATTGTGAAGTGACAGTACATAGTCTTCTAGTCTTTTTGGAGTTTTATTTCTATTGGACCTGACTGGTCTCTCGGGTGGTGTTTCTGTATCGTGTAAGTATCTAGCTTCCTGCCATCTTCAGAAGATGGCTGGATTTGCAGAAATGGCAAAGATTTCAGCTTTTTTAAAAGATCAGACGCATGAGAAGTATATACAAGAATGGAAATTATGGATTGAGTATGTACAGAATAAGTATCAGACTAGAAAATATTATGTCGCTTTTAGCTGAGAAGGATTGATGATTATGTTAGTAAATATAGAAAAAAGATATGGAAGGTTGAATAACATATATATTGTTTGGGAATATTAGCATTGCATATAATGGAAGTCAAGGGGGGGAGGGAAGAGGGTGGAGGGGGAGGGTTAGGGTGGGGTTGGGATGGAATTATATATTGTCTTTATATGTATTTTATAATGCTGGGTTAGGGTGGGGGGGAAAAAGGGGGAAAATTTGTATTTGTAAAACTTTTTCAATAAAAAAAAAATCTAGCTTCCTTTTCAGTCAGTGATTCTATCTTTATGTCTGGATGATTTTCTTTCCATTCCCTGATTTCTATTTCTTGACTTTTTTGTTTGACCTCATCTTGTTTACAGTTTTCCTCTGCGCCCTGTCCTATTACACTTTTGTTGTACACACTTTGTTTCCCTTCTGGGAGTATCTCGTTCAAATGTATTCTCGACCAATTTGCATTCTCATGGAACACTGCAGTGCGTGACACTATAAAGTTATTATTGTTATCAATAAACCTGAACCCTTTTGTTCCTGATTCATAACCCATAAACCTTAATCTTCTTGAAACCTTGTCTCCCTTTCGGTGTATTTGTTTGGGAATATGTACGTCAGCGGTGACACCAAATATGTGAAGATGGGCTATCTGTGTTTTTTTCTTGTACATTATCTCATATGGTGTTTTATCTATTACACTGCACCATAACCTGTTTAATGTGTAATTGGAGTATATAACTGCCTCTGACCAGAAATGTTGTCCTAACCCAGCATCCTCTAGTACACACCTCATCATGGTCTGCAGAGTTCCATTCTTTTTCTCTACGACTCCGTTCTGGAAAGGCAAAAAAGGGGCCGACGTGAACCGTAATATTCCCTGCATTTTGAGCCAATGAGAGAACTCTTTTGACATAAATTCAGACCCCCTGTCTGTCATTATTTGTTTGATTTTTATGTTATGCTGTAGTTCTATCCTCTTATAAAATTCCTTGAACTTCTGAAATACCTCATGTTTGTGTTTCAGTGTATATACAAAACCGTAGCGACTAAAGTCGTCTACAATGGTCAGGAAAAATCTTTTTTTGTATTTGATGGATGGCCTTAGGGGCCCCACCAAATCCATGTGAATCATTTGAAAAACGGAGTCAGTGGTGCGTTCTGATTTTTTTGGTCTGGCCTTGGTTTTTAACTTAGAACACTTGCACACCGAACACTCTAAGTAATTTTTGCAATTCTTAACCTTTAATCCTTCAGAACAATTAACCATTTTTTGAACCACCAGAAAACTGCTATGGCCTAACTTTCTGTGCAACAGGTGTGCACATTCATCATGAATTAATTTACCTAACGAGGGTTTTTCCTTGTCTGGTGTTTGTTTTGTGTCCAGATCGTTGGTGGTTGGCTTAGGGCTAACCTCCTCTATTTCTTCAGTGTTGCTCCCTTCACTAGTGTTGTGTGTGTGATCTGTCTCGTTGTTGGTATTGACATTCACCTTAGGGTGATCACTATTGTCAGGTTGAAAATAGGGTAGGCCCCCACTAATCATGGTTCTCCCAACGCTTTTTCCTTCTCTAGTTATGAACACTTTTCCCTCTTTAAAAGTAATCTCAGTTCTCGTCTCCCTGCTCAATTTTAACGTAGCCAGTATGTTATAAGGTATTTTCGGGACAAGTAACACCCCCTCTACTTCTCCTATTTCTGGAATGTTTATACTGCCTTTCCCTGTTACTAGCACATTATCCTAATTAGCCACCTTAATTATAAACTTTTCCTTTGTGAATGATGTGAACAGTTTTGGGTTGTAAGTAGTGTGGTTCATGGCCCCTGAATCTAGGAGCCATATGTCTTCCTTGTTGGCGAATTCTTGTGTGCTATCTTGGTCCCTCAATCCATACAATGAGCCCCTGTAACTTTCCCTGGAATTATCCCTAGGTCTCCTTCTATCCCTGGGATTGGGGGAGTCTCTACGCCTGTACCTGCTCTCTGCTGTTTGCCTTTCATTGAGTCTGGGTCTATGTTCTGCTCTATCCCTAGTATGGAAATATCCCATGTCCCTCACGTTTCTAGGGCAATCTCTCCTGTAATGATTTTTGGAGCCACAGTTAAAGCACTCTGTGTCACTGCGATCCCTACTCTGGAATTCCACTCTTTTATTGATTTTTACATTTCTGTGACTCATCGCTCGGTCCCTCCTTAAATTGTCCTCCACTATTAGCTTGCTGGTTAACATGTCTAGTGTGATGCGTTCTATGTTGGAACTATCTAATTGCATAATGAAATTGTCCCAACTGTGATCTAACGAATTTATGATCACGCTCACCATACTTCCCTCCGTCACAGTCTCCCCTCTTTGAATCAACTCTGCTCTAGTAGCGTTTAGAGCTAGTATGTGTTCGCTCATTGAAACTCCTGCCTTAAGTCTGGCTGAGTAAAATTCCCTGGTAATTCTAGTTGTGGTGGCTACGCTTCTACTGTGAAACATATTGTGTAAAAAGGTTACCACTTCTGAAACGGTCAAGTTGTGCCTGATACTGGGGTATATGCTTGGAAAAATACTAGCCAATAACAAATAATATGCCTTGTGATGCATGCAATCCAATTGAAAAGTCCATGGTTTTTCTGGTGGGTTTGTGATTAAAAATATTAAATGTTCCTTTAAGAGGACAACTTGGAGCTGCTGGTTCCACTCCAAGAAATTATATCCATCTATCCTTAACTTTGGAAAGTCAGTTGGTAATGTTCCTGTATTGTGAGAAATATTACTTACTGGTAGTTGCTGTCCATAGTTTAAAGCAAAAGGGAACTCACAATAAGGCAGGGGAATGCATGGTGTCAGTCTGTACGGACTTGCTTCTATGGTCTCTTCTTTTCTCTTTGCAGGTCGGCTCTGCACATGCTCCTGGATCATTCTGTCTCTGCGTTCGCCATAGTAGGAGCTCGTCTCTGCGGCTCCTGGGTGAAGGCCCCATTCGTCGAGGTAGACTCTTGGCTCGACTCTGGGTGGTCTTTGCTGGCCAAAGGTTGTCCGAGTCGCCGTCTGGAACGCCGGAGATTCCGCTGCGCCGCCTGGGAAGACCGGAGAGCCCGAGAAGGCCGGGCGAAGATCCTGGAGGTCTCGTCTGGCTTGTAGAGCGAAGTCAGGTCCCGGGCCAAAGTCCATGCCCGCTGACAGTCCTGGATGGATCCCTTGGGCCGGTAAGTATTTGTTTACTTCCTCTTGCTTTGCTGCGTATCCTGGTGGGGGCTTGGGGAGATTCCTGGCGTGATGCATTGGTGGTTGCATCCACGCCCCGTCGTTTTTCCTCCATAGATGTTCCTCCCGGTTGCCACCATGCGTGTAGGTGGTCAGACTGGGCTCCCCCGGAACATCGAGGTTGGAGCTTATTATTTTTACTTTCGCTCCAAACACCGCGGTGATGGTCTACATGGCCCTGTCTATTTCGAGCTCGGTAGGCGAGGTCGCTGGTTCCTGATCTGTATAGTCTATGGCCCTGTAGATGTTTTCAGAGGTTTTGCAGGGGTAGGCCTTGGTTCCCGCCATGGTTTTCAAACTGCGGGATCCTATTGGGTGTCGGTCGGCCATCTTGGGTGACATCATTGACCAAGATGGCCACTGTGGAGAGGGCGCGAATTTAAATTTGGCCTCTTCGGGTGCATGCGGTAAGGAAGGGAGTCGCTTACCATTTTTTGGTCGTTTTGGTCCATTTTGTCTTTGCCCTCTTCCGTCGCTGCTCCGTGGTTTTCAAGCAGATTTTGGAGTTCCGCGACGAGGCTTGATTTTGTCATGGTCGAGTCGATCAGGGCCAGTAGTTTTTTCTTAAGCTCATTTTCTCTGCACAGCGTGGTCTCTGGTTCGATTTCTCTTTCGGATAGGCTTTCTTCCGATCCATTTGGTGTGCCGGGGCAGGAGAGTTGTTCATTTGCCTCTGGCATCTCTGCCTGCGTGGCTTCAGTCAATGCTAGTTGTTCCTCCATTTTCTTTTTGTATGCTCGGGTATTTATTCTTTTTTCTTCCTTATTCAGTTTAAGGTTTCCTGGCATCCTTCGGATCAGTTTGGGCTATTTCCAACCATCCTCTACTACCATATTTGTTGGAATTGTTCAAGGATCGAGCCCAATAAATCTGATACACAAGCACGTGTATTTTCAAAGAACATTTATTTACATTGTATCTTCTTCTTACAGGTTTGAGGCTGGAATGCCTCCAGACCGCATGGATGACCCTTAAGTACCCAAGGGGCGGAGCAAAGGTAAGGAGTGGGTGGATGGGTCCCTGGGTAATTAACCCTTACAACTCTGGATCTCAAGGCAGGCATTTATACCTAACACTGCTGGCCGATTGCGGGCATGGCCGGAGCGCCTTCTGGTTCACCAATTTTGCATGGGCTTGGACCGGGACCTCCGGCAAGCCTGTGTATATCGGGGTTTGCCTCCTCAACTGACCGACTGGTTTCGAGTGGCGATAGATTTAGATGTGGGGCTGCGAGAGTTTAGAGTACAGGGAGAAGGGAGCATGGGACAACAAAAAAGGCAGGTAGAACAATCTTTGCCCCCAAGGGAGATAAAGCCTGTTGGCCTTGTTCCTGATTCTACTGACCAGGCCCAGAGGCCATCATTCCATTGTTTTAGGAGCAACCAGGTGGGACATGGGGTGGCAGAGTGCCCCATGCCAGTGCCACGAGCGCCAGCTCCAAAACCTCCTTCCGGTGGGGATAGGGCAAGAGGATGACCTCGAGTGACACCAGAGTGGTCCCAAGTGATGCAGACCCTGCTGGCGGATGCTGAGCCAATAACCAGGGAGGTTGTGGTTACACCAAGCCCAGGGCGGTTCCCAGTGGTGTCTGGGGATAGTGATGAGGAGGACCCAGAAGATCCAATGGTGAGCGACCCCATTCGGCCCTTTGTAATTCCTGTTGTCATCCGGAACCTTCGCTCTTCGCAAAGGATCGAATATGGGGCCCTGGTAGATTCAGGGTGTACGTGTTGCCTGATCCGCCGTGCTGTGGTAACCAAACTGGGGGTCTGGACCATCAGGATGAAAACCCCTATGAAGTTTGAACAGATGGATGGCTCACTATGGGGGGGGGGGGCACCAGCCACCCATGTAACCAAACCAGTCCAGTTACAGCAGGTGTCTGCAACCTGTGGCTCCAGAGTTGCATGTGGTTCTTTGGGCCCTCTGCTGTGGCTCCCTGTTGGATGATCCCACCACTGGATGGTCCCACCCCTCACCCTCCCCTCCCACTCCTCAACTGGCCTGAGAAGGGGGATGGCAGGGGATGGAGAAGCAGCCGGGGCAGAGACAGAGAGAGGGGGAGAGAGAGGGAAGGGGGAGGGAGAGAGAGAGAGATGTCAAAAGGGTTTTGTGGTTCCCGTTGTTTTTTAACAACTGGTTCTCTGCTCAAATGACCAGCTGGGTAGGCGTGGCTGGGGGGGTCATGTGACTGGTAAAAGTGAGTGACGTCGAGCCACACCCACTGAGGTTTTGTAGCTCCCGGTGTTTTCTTTTCTGTGGGAAACGGGTCCAAATGGCTCTTTGAGTGTTTAAGGTTGCAGACCTCTGAGTTAGAGATACGGAGATCAAGAAAGCATCCGATTCATTATACTGGAAAGGATGATTGAGCCGGTTATATTGGGTTTAGTGTGGCTCGACAAATGGGAGCCCATGATATGGTGGGAAGGGGGCTTCTGGAAACTACGGTTGACGCTTGGCGCAGAGCCGCCTGCAAACAACCAGATAAAAGGGGGAACAGGGGTGAGAGAAATGCCAGGGATAGCTCCGCCAGATCAGGGATTCCCTAGTATATACGGGGATTTGGCTGCTGTGTTTAATGAAGAGGAGTGTGAGATACTCCCCCCCCCTCACAGTTCGACTGACTGTGCCATTGAATTGATCCCGGGGTCCAAGCTGCCAAAACCCCATATGTACTCAATGACACCGAAAGAACTGGAGGAATTGAGATGATATATTGATAAAAACCTAGCAAGGGGTTTCATTAAACCCAGCAGGTCCAGGATGGCTGCACCCGTTCTCTTTAGGGAAAAGAAAGATGGGGGTTTACGCTTGTGCATTGACTTTCGTGGCTTGAACAGTGTGTGTGTGGAACATGTGTGCCGTTAATGAAGGACCTGCTCGCAACTTTGGCAACAGGCCGCATTTTCACAAAACTTGACTTACATGAAGCTTATTACAGGGTGCGGATCAAACCAGGGGACCAGTGGAAAACTACGTTCAACTGTCCCCTGGGGAGTTACCAATTCCAGGTAATGCCGTTCGGGTTGCAAGGGGCTCCCGCGGTGTTCATGCAGTTGATCAATGAGGTCCTGCATGAACACCTGTATCGGGGGGTCCTTGTGTACCTGAACAATATTTTGATCTATACTCAAACGATGGAAGAGCACACCCGTTTGGTTTGTCAAGTATTGGAAACATTACTAGCCGCAAAATTATTCGTGAAACTATCAAAATTCAAATTTCACCAAACAAAATTGGATTATCTGGGATATAGAATATCAGGGGAAGGAGTAGAAATGGATCCCTGGAAAGTCCAGGCAGTGTTAGAATGGCAAGCCCTGAGGACTCAAAAACAGTTACAGAGTTTCCTCGGGTTTGCCAATTTCTATCGGCAGTTCGTTCCCTCCTTCGCTAGGGTGGCTTTACCCCTGACAGACTTACTGCAGACAAAACCCACGATAGCAAAACTGAGACCAGGGCAGCTGTTACAGTGGACTACTGAATGTCAAAGGGCTTTTGAGAAACTGAAGGGACTTTTCGCCCGTGAGCCAGTCCTCAAACACCCCGATCCCAAACAAGCATTTGTAGTGCAGGCAGATACCAGTGACTTGTCTGTAGGGGCCGTTCTCTTACAGAAAAATGCCCAAGGCCAATTACAGCCCTGTGCTTATGCCTCCTGGAAACTGACACCAACAGAAAAAGGGTGGGCGATCTGGGAGAAAGAAGCGTTTGCAGGACGGTGGGTGCTACTGACATGGGGCCTCCTCTTGAAGGTGCTCCACACCCATTTGAAGTGTGGACGGATCTTAAGAACCTGGAAGCCCTCCAAACACCAAGAAGGTTGTCCCCAAAACAGGTGAGGTGGGCACAGTACTTCCAGCAATTCTCATTTCATCTGAAGTACATTCCAGCTGGGAAAAACTTCCTAGCTGATGCATTATCCTGGATGCCCCAATATAATAGCAAACAGGAGGAGGTAGTGGAAGCTCTCATACCACCCAGAACAGCATATCAGTGGGTGATGCATCAAGCAACCCGTTCCAAGATGAACTAAGAACGACATTGATAACTGATCCGTGGCTAGCTAGTAATAGAGAACTGATGAGTTTCAAGGAGGATTTAGCTTGGAAGGGGGACAAATTGTATATCCCTAGCAGCCTACGGACTGCCATATTGAAACGCTGCCATTATGCCAAGCCGGCTGGCCATTTCGGTTTTCTAAAGACAATGAATCTAGTACGAAGACAGTTTTGGTGGGGGACTTCCGGCAGCGACCTCAGCGCGTTAGGAACGAAAGGGATGGGGCTCCGCTCCTGAGTTTCTAACTATCCCACATCTGGAGCCGAAATAGGCGCTATCAATCTCGGAGGGATCGGTAGTTTGAAGGGGAACGTCTCAGGACCCCGGAGGAGATTGCAACTCCTTTGAAGGTACAAGACAAACCCTTAATCCAGAGTGAGGAAAAACCAGCCTCTTGAGACTGGCCAGAGGCGCTGACAACTGCTCGAGTAAGGAAGCGAAGATCGAAAGAGAAAAGAAAGTCATCAACAGAAGACTTTAACTCAGAATTACCAAAAGAATAGCGGATACTTAAAAGTAAATGCTGGTGACAGAACACTGGAGAAGATCAGGACGAACGGCGACAGAAGAATTGAGCGGACCGGGGCCATTTTGAACAGATAAGTGACAGCGCAAAACTGGCAGCCGAAAGTAGGAAGAGAGCTGGGCGAGATACTTTGTGCTTGCGAACCCAAATGTGGATTCAAAACTTTGTTACTTTTGAACTATATTGATGTGCATTAGATCGTGAGGCTTAAGCGGCAAATAAAGAGGGACTGTGTAAGATAGAAGCAAGCGGAAAGCGAAAGGGGAGCGTGGTGTGTCGGAGATTGAAAGAAAGAAAGAAAGATTCTGGATGGACTTTTATAAATTGACTGGATCGAACTATACTAACTTTGATTGAGTGGACTGGATGTAATCAGAAAACAGATGGTGAAACCGAGTGTGGAAAAGATTATTTGAGTATTTACAGCGTATTCGAGTGGATCACAACAAAATAATAATATTGCATCACCCTTGGACATTCTGCTTCTAACCCCTGGATTATTTTACTTTTTATTTTTTATTTTCCTTTGTTGACTATTTATCCATTATAGACTGGACTATTTAATCATTGAACTATTTGCAGAAATCCCTGGAAATGGTAAGCCAGAGGGAGGAACGGTGATCAATTGGAAGAATAAGACGTTATAAACTACAACAAATGAGTTAAAGGACTATCAATTTAAAGTCTAGATAGAAGATAACGGACAATATAGCCGTTATTGGATTGTTTTAATTCGATTTAAAACTACACTACGTAATATTATTATATATATTTATTGGAAGATAATAGATTAATAGATTAATTTTTTAAAAAAAATTTCCTCTCTCTCTCTTTTCATAGAATTAAAATAGTTATAATAGTTAGAAATTGAAGGATAAGAAATATCTATAGGGTATATGAATAGCTAGAGACTTGACTTTAGAATTTACAGGTTAAACTTTATATTTTAATTAATTGAAAATAAGGTAACTAATGAATCGATAAACATATATAATCCCTGTTGTTTCCCCCTTTTCTACCTCCCCCCCCCGCTTCCTTCTCCTCTTCACAAATATTGTTTCTTTTACTGATACCTGACTTTTATTAATAGCAATTGTATCAAAAATCTTTATATCCAGGCTAGTTATATAAAATTGGGAGATAGATAGTTGTATGCAATTGTGGTTAAAAATTATACGCATAATAGATATGGCAACCTCTAATATATCTACCACTATCAAAACTACCAAAAAGACACCAACCCAAACATTATTAGTGGCCTCCCCGGTACAGCAAAAAACGGGGGAAACAATTGACAAAGAAAAGGCCAACACGATTATAGGCATGCAAAACATACAGGCTGCCCTTGCAATGATCCAAGAAGGAATGAAGAGGATGGAAGACAAGTTGACTTTTAACCACGATGAAACTAAAAGGAATCAGGAACAAATGAAACTGGATATAGCAGAAATTAAAGATGACATCCGAAACATGGACGAGAAAATTGTGAAAATCCAATAGAATATTACCGAAACTGAACAACGAATTTATAATGTGGAAGAAAAAACCGAAGCCACAGCTACCAGGTTAGAGAGAATGGAAAACCAACAAAAGATAAAGAGTCGAGACACCGATGATTCTCTCACATTTCTCGAAATGGAGAAGGCATCTTTTTTCTTAAGGTTCCAAAATATAGAAGAGCAAAGAGAAGAAGATTTAGGTGAAATCATGATCGAAATATTAGCTAAGGCAACACACAAAGATAAAAATGAAATAAGAAATGGAATAGATGAAATCTACAGGGCCTATACAAACTATGCAAGGAGGAACAAACTCCCTAAGGAAGTTCATATTAGATTTACAAAAAAATCAATGACAGATGAGATATACAGAAGAATGAGAGAGGAGATGGTTATGTATAAGGGGAGAGAAGTCCTAACATTAAAGCAAGTACCAAAAAGGACCAGAGACAGGAGAAGAGATTATAATTTTCTAACTAGCAAATTGAACAGACTAAAAATAAAATTTAGATGGCTCATACCAGAAGGTGTACTTATTTCATGGGAAGGAAGAAAATTCAGAATTGATACCATAGATAAAGCTCAAGATTTTGTGGACCAACATTTAGGAAGTGAAGGAGATCAGGAAAGCAGAGGTAGCAGAGAAGAACTTAGCACTAGCGATCAAGAAGTACAAATAATAAATAAGGAAGGCAAAGAACAAAAGAAAGGAAGGCCGGAGAAGGAGGAAGCGACAGGGATCCCACAAAGAGTTACAAGGAACACAACAAAACTCAAAATAACCGACAAATAAATGACAAATAAACACCAGCAGAAATGGAAGAAGAATTGAAACTCATCTCTATGAACATAAACGGATTAAACTCATCCAGCAAAAGGCATCAAATATTCATAAGATTACAAAAAATGGGGGCAGACATAATCATATTACAAGAAGTACATATAAGAAGACAACAGAAAAAACTACTTGAAAACAAAAAATTAGGAGTAATATATACATCTCTAGGTGATTGTAAAAAAAGGGGAGTCGTAGCATATATTAGAGATCATATAAGAGCCAAGCTCATCCATACTGATTCAGAAGGTCGTGTTCTAATGATAGAATTAAAATTGGAAATGAAAATAATATTGTTAGTGGCTATTTATGCTCCAAATGGAAACCAAACAGATTTCTATAAAAAACTGCATGATAAATTAAAAGAATTAGAATATGAAAACGTATGTATAGTCGGCGATTTCAATGCCATAGCAAATTTAGGAGAAGACTACCACAGTACCAGGAAGATCAAAATTAAGAGGAAGACATTGCCACAAACATTTAAAGATTTAGCAGAAGAAATGAATTTACACGATACATGGCGAGAACCAAATGCTAAAACAAAACAATACACATATTTCTCAGGCTCATATCAATCGTGGTCCAGGCTAGACATGGCCTGGATGACACCTCAATTAAGTAAGGAAACACATGAAATCGAAATTATGTCTAGCACATGGGCTGATCATAACCCTATCAAAATAGTCTGGAAAGGATTCAGAAAACAGACAAGATGGAAAATGGACACAAGTATAGTAAAGGAAAAAGAATACCAACAAATGATTGAAAAGGAAATGAAGTTTTTTCTTCAAATCAATACAAAAGACCAAACGTCGTTGCAAAACTTGTGGGATACGGCGAAAGCATATATTAGGGGCCTAACCATCGCATATGCGGCAAAGAGGAAAAAACAAAAACAAAGAATTAGAAACGAACTTCTGGAAGAGATAAGAATAGAGGAAACTACATTACAAAAACAACCTAATAATAAGACAGTGCAACAAAAACTTAATTTGGCCAAACACAAATTGAACTTAACCATAAAAACAGAATTGGCACAGAAAATAAGAATGGCAAAACAAACCAACTTTGAACATGCAAACAAGACTGGACGCTGGTTAGCGTATAAATTAAAAAAGCAAACAGATAAAAGAATTATTCATCAACTCCAAGACGAATCTGGAACTTCCCACTATACACATTTGGAGAAGAAGAACATAGCCAAAGAATATTACCAAAAACTCTATCGAGAGGAAGATGTCCAGGAAGACCAAATCAAACAATATCTTCATAAAACTAAAATTACTCAATTCGAAGAAGAGCATAGAGAAATCCTAAACCGGCCCATAACAATGTTTGAACTGGTGGAAGCCCGTAAAAAACAAAAGAATAATAAAACTCCTGGACTGGACGGAATCCCCGTTGAATTTTATAAACTCTGTCAAGAACCTACTGATCAAATATTACTACAAGTTTTTAATGATGCATTATCAACAGCCGAAATCCCAAAATCTTGGACTGAAACCATCATTACATTAATACACAAAGAAGACTCAGATCCAACCCAGATTAGCAATTACAGACCAATTTCATTACTTAATGCAGACTACAAACTATTTATGTCAATACTGTCACAGAGGCTCAAAACAATAATACATAATTACATACACCCTGACCAGAATGGTTTCATACCTACGAGACAAATTAAAAAGAATCTTAGAACAATTATAAACATTCTGGAATATTATGACCAAAAGATAGACAAAGAATTAGCCATAATTTCTCTCGATGCCCAGAAGGCATTCGATAATCTAAATTGGGCCTTCCTTATAAAACAATTGGAGTTGATGAAATGTGGAGAGAAATTTCATAACTTGATACACAAAATTTATTCCCATCAAACAGCAAAGATTTCAATAAACGGCGATATAACACAAACCTTCGATATCCAGAAAGGAGTACGCCAAGGATGCCCCATGTCACCATTGTTATTCATAATAGTGTTGGAAATTTTATTAAATGAAATAAGGAAAGAAAAAGATGTTAAAGGACTCAAGATCCGGGGAGAGGAATACAAACTCCTCGCCTTCGCAGATGACGTAATCTTCAATCTGGAAAACCCGAGACGATCAGGCCCAAAGTTGATATTGATGATAGAGGAATATGGGAAAGTCGCGGGCCTTAAAATAAATAAACAAAAAACTAAAGTACTGACTAAGAACATGACCCAAACTCAGAGATCGGAGTTGGAAGAAAAATTAGGAATCCAAATTGTAAAGAAGATAAAATATTTAGGTATTTGGTTGACGGCAAAAGCTACAACAATTAAAGAAGACAACTACACTAAATTATTAAAACAAATTAGAAATGATTTGGAAATATGGAACAGAATACAATTATCATTGATGGGCAGAATCAGTTCTATAAAAATGAATATATTACCGAGAATATTATTTCTATATCAGGTTATACCAATTCACCTGGGAAGGGACTTCTTTAAAAATCTTAATAAAATAATAACGACGTACACATGGCAGGGAAAAAAACCCAGAATTAAGATTAAAGCTCTTCAAGATACAAGAGACAAAGGAGGCCTGACAGTACCAAATTGGGAGTTATATTATAAAGCAGCCGGATTGACCAGGATCAAGGATTGGATAAAATTGGAAGATAAGAGATTGTTATACTTAGAAGGATTCGACCTTATACGAGGGTGGCATGCCTTCCTATGGGATGGACCCGATAAACGACACACCTATTTCCAACAACACATAATCAGAGCCCCATTATACAAAATTTGGCAGGAAATCAAGAAAAACTATTATACTAGAATACCAAAATGGTGGTCCCCGATGGAGGCATTGATATTCCCAAACACTCTAGAGTTAGGAAAGATGTTGCGATATCAAGACCTACTGTCGAGCTCGCCCGTCGCCGCTCGACAACTCGCCTGGGGATCCATGGCGCGGGCCCATGCCCGTCACAGAGCACGCCGTAGAACGAAAGGACGGCGGGGAGCTGGCGGC
>WNWU01011749.1:3992-14421 GCA_012654045.1 Ptyas mucosa
AAGCCATGAGTGAATGAATGAATGGATGAATGGATGAATGGATGAATGGATGGATGGATGGATGGATGAATGAATGAATGGATGAATGGATGAATGGATGGATGGATGGATGAATGGATGGATGGATGAATGGATGAATGGATGAATGGATGAATGGATGGATGAAGACTTTGCTTTGAGCCATGGATGGATGGATGGACAGATGGATGGATGTATGGAATATCAGATTTTGGAATGTGTGAATGCCTCACTTGGTCCGCTGTATTCTACATTTTCTCCACCTTGCTACAACGGAGAGGAGATGAAAAATCCAAAGGAAAACCAAGAGACAAGGAATTCTGTGCCTAGAGCTTTATTGAGAAGGCAATGAAACAATGAAGCACCCACACAGTGGGTGAAAAAGCCATGAATTTCACAGAGAAAAGGAAGTGAGTCCTGAGCAGTTCAAAGGACAGGGGAAAAACAGGGAGAAAAAAGCAGAAAGCCCAGACCTTCTACAGAAGGTCTTCCAGTCCAAATCTTCTCAATCCAAGACCAGCAGAAGCAGTCTCATCATTCCTGTAACCGTGAGGATCCGTTCCTTGGATTCTACCTGTCCATCAGTTACCACAAGGGATCAAACTGACATTTCCACGACCGCCCTGAAGAGTTCTTCCTCCAAGTAATCCTCTACTCTGGGACAAGGGGCTTCCCAGGATGCCAGCTCCAGGGGCAGCACATGGTGTGTGGCCTCCAATGGCAACAGGCTCACAGCTGGCGGAGAGGATGGGACCAGGGATGGTCACAACGAAAGAAGGAGGCTGGATCACAACTTCTGCAGGTGGGATCTGGTTGATGCAGGAGGGGATGACACCGGACAGGGTTCCAAGTTCTCCAGAACTGATGCCTCCTCCGAAAAGACCACCTTGAAGACCACCCATGCTTCCTCCTTGAAGGCCACCCATGCTTCCTCCTTGAAGGCCACCTCCAAGACCTCTACCACCAAGACCAAGGCCAAGGCCACCACCGGAGCCACCAGAAGAACCAAGACCAAACTGTGGAGTAGAGCAACCAGCTGGGATGACACAGGATGGAGTACAGGAAGCCATTGCTGAAATCTGGAAACAAGGTCAAGAAGGAACCACGTCAAAGGAAAGGCGAAGAAAACGAATGCATGTACCTTCACCGTTTATCATACTTCTCTCCTACCAGTTTCCTGAGATAAACTCTGCTAATTTTTACAGCTCTTCCTCCTAACAGAAAATAATTCACTTTATCCATGGATCTTATGAGGAGATAGCAAGCGTGAAAAATTTCAGCTACCAATATTGGAAGACCAAGCTGGTCATGACCATAGAAGCACAGAGCCTCTTTCACAAAAGGTCTTGACTTTGTGAAGAATCCGAAGACTTCTCTGGATCCTGAAGGACACATTAGCTAAGCATGGACATTCCTCCAAGAACCATGGCCACTTACCTCTTCTTCTGAGATCTTCTTGTGAAGACAGGAGAATTCAAGTGAAGCTGTTGAGATAGCAGGAGAGGCCAGGACTTTTATACCATTCTGCCAGGATCCTCAAATTTCTAAGACTCCACCTCTTTTCTCTGATGATCTTAGTTTGCAACACCCATTTTTACCCCTTTTCCTGAGTCAGAATAGTTTTATTAAGAACTCAGCAGAATTAAGATGCCATCAGAGAAGGCTAATAGCCCATTCCTTTCGTCTTCCTCTCGGCTTTCCTTGACCTTCATGTTTCTTTTGATTTAAACGCTGGGGAAGGAAAAAAAGAAATACAAATACCCTGAGGTTGAAGGAATCATCTAAACCCTCCCAAATTTCTTCTGACAGCTCAGAAATTCTTGATCGTAGGCAGCGTGGATGCCAATGGGATTTGTAGTTCCGCAAGATCAAAAGAGTAACTCCCTGGATTGATCAGACACATTTTTGCATCGCTCCCTTTTATCTGATTTAAATCCAAACATTGTTTAAAGAGGAGGCCCGATTTAAGTCTAATTTTATGCCTACAGATTGCCCATGCGTAGCACCAAAATTGGGACCGGAAACTCACTCATGAATTGAAGCAATGGCTGTGTTTGACTATGTGTATTTACCTAAGTAGTATGACCTAGCAATGTAGCAATATTATTTAACAGAATAACAGAGTTGGAAGGGACTTTGGAGGTCTTCTAGTCCAACCTTCCACTCAAGGAAGTGACCATATATACCATTCCAGACAAATCTTTTCTTAAAAATTTCCAGTGATGGACCATTCACAACTTCTGGAGGCAAGGAGTTCCACTGATTAATTGTTCTCATTGTTGGGAATTTTCTCCTTATTTCTAGGTTGCTTCTCTCCCTGATTAGTTTCCACCTGTTGCTTCTTGTCCTGCCTTCTGGTGCTTTGGAGAATAGGTGGAGCCCCTCTTCTTTGGGGCAGCCCCTCAAATATTCGAAGACTGCTCTCATGTCACCCCTAGATCTTTCTTTTCATGAAACTTGCCATTCCCAGTTCCTGCAACCGTTCTTCGTATGTTTTAGCTTCCAGCTCTTTAATCATTTTTGTTGCTCTACTCTGCACTCTTTCCAGTCACAACAACTTTTTTACATCATGATGACCAAAACTGGATGTGATATTCCAAGTGCGGTCTTACCAAGGCCTTATAAAGTGGTATTAAAATGTCACATGATCTTGATTCTATCTTGATTGATAAAAATGTCAAATCAATGCATGTGGAACCTGGGCGCCATTGCATTCCAATACAAATAAAACAGATCGGGTGTCACATTATTATTACATTCAATCAACTTATGTATCCCTAATAGCAATACAGGTCCATATTAGATAACAATCTATCAATATTCAAGTATTCCACCTATTTCTCATTGTTACTTTCATTTTATCAAATAGAAATGTATACATTAATATTCCCTTTATTTCTATCACTTACTCTAGCTATTAATCATGTCACATGATCTTGGTTCTATCCCTCTATGAATGCAGCCTGGGACTGCGTTGGAAGGAAGGAGACCCAAAGTTGTAATACTGGAGGGACCCTTCCACCAGAGACCGATTCCTTGTGCGTCTAATCACACTTGGTCAAATAAAATTATTCAACTCTGTTTGATTCCTCAGAGAAGCATTTGACCAACCAAACAAAGACAGTTATTTATAGCAGCTTCCTGATCCAGGTTCAAAGACTAAAACATACGACGAATGGATGCAGGGCTAGTCTAGGGAAGAGAAGGACCAGGGGTGTAGGAATGTTCTTGGATCGAGCCCAATGAAGGAGATACACAGGCATGTGTATAATCAAGTTTGTTTATTTACATAATGTTTCTCTCTTACAGGTTTGCAGCTAGAATGGAGCCCAGACCGCATGGATGACCCTTAAGTACTCCAGGGGCGGAGTCCAGGTGAGGAGGGGTCAGTGGGTGAAGGGATCCCTGGGTAGTTAACCCTTACAACACTAGGTTTGGAGGGCAGGCATTTATACTTAACAAATCCCCCTCTAGATGCCTGGCCGTAAGATCACAAGTGGATTGATCATGGTTTATCGATTTGTGTAGTATGACACCTAGTTTGGATGTCAAATAGGTATGCTGTTTGTTTAACAGAGGTTTGGTTAAGATGTCAGCAGTTTGTTCTTGTGTATCACAATGTAATACTTTAATAAAGCCCATGCTGGAGAGTTGCCTAACGTGTTTGTGTTTTATATCTATGTGTCTCGACCTTTGACCCACAGCATCAGCTCTAGATATTTCGATAGCTGCCTTGTTGTCTTCATGTATGTGGATGGGGTATGTGGGTTCGGCCCAGATGTTGGAGAGCAAGTCATCGAACCACACCAGATTATTCGCAGCTTTGGATAAGCATATATATTCGGCCTCAGTAGTCGATGTAGCCACTAGGTTTTGCTTACCAGTGTACCAATGTACAGGGCTGCCGTTCAAGAAAAATATGTACCCTGATGTACTTTTTCTACATTTCACGTCCCCAGCCCAATCTGCGTCTGCATAACATGAAAGAACTGGCTTACCGGATGTTTCCGGTTCTAGACATAGGCATGCTTCTGTACTATGCTTTAAGTATCTAAGTATCCTTTTTGTGGCATCCCAATGATAATTGGTGGGCTTGCCCACATGCCTCGACAGAAGGTTGACAGTTAATGCTATGTCAGGCCTCGTCCAGTTCGCTATATAAAGTAAGGAGCCTATTATGGATCTGTATAAGGTATTGTCATTAAAAGGCTCTGACTCATCGTACATGTTTTTTAGGAAATCTGGTGTCATGGGGGTTTCGCATGGTCTGGCATCAAACATGTAACATTTATGTAGCAATTCCACTATCTTTTCTCTCTGTGACAGTCTGAAGCCTTTGTTGGTTTTGGTAATTTGTACCCCCAGATACTTGTCAACCTTTCCTAGTACCTTCAAGGTGAAGTGCTTTCCCAGTTCTTTAGCAAATGTTTCACACTTATGATCTTGGTCACCAACATATAGAATGTCATCAACATATACCAGAACGTATTCTATGGATTTACCCAACCTTTTGATGAAAAAACAGTTGTCGGCAGAGGTGGCTTCAAAACCCATTGACCTTAATGTTTTTGACAAGCATTCATACCACCGTTTCCCAGACTGTTTTAGTCCGTATAGACTCTTGTTCAATAACCAGGTTTCCCCTTTGCGTGTGTTTTTACTATGTGGAGCCCTAACATAAATTTCCTTATCTAGATCAGCGTGGAGATACGCTGTCTGCACATCGAATTGGTGTACTTTTAAGTTTAGAATCGAGGCTATCACCAATGCACACTTTACGCTTTCTGCTCTGACGGTGGGGGAATATGTGTCTGTGTAATCGTCTGGGAATCGTTGGGCAAATCCCTGGGCTACCAATCTAGCCTTATATAATGATTTACCTCCCTCTAGAGACTTTATTTTGTATATCCACCTAGTGCCTATGGTGGTCTTATCACTAGGGGCCTCTGCGGGCGTGTATACCTTTAGCTCACGCAGGCTGTTCATCTCTTTCTCCATCGCCTGTTCCCACTTTTCCTTCTCGTCAGTGGGTAAATTGAGGACTTCATCGTAATTATTGGGGGTTACTTGGTTAGCATGGAGAGATAGCACATAGTCCTCTAGTTTCTTGGGGGTTTTATTTCTAGAAGTCCTAACTGGCCTTTCGGGCGTGGTTTCCGTATCGTGAAGGTACCTGGCTTCCTTTTCCGTGAGTGTTTCTACTTTTAGGTCTGGGTGTCCCTCTTTCCACTCTCTGATTCTTATCCTATGCTCCCTTGGTTTTGTAGCTTCTATGTCATTGTTTATTGGTCTGCCCTGTTGTGTTTTGATATGTGAACGGTTGGTGTTTTCCCCTTCTGTGGTTATTTCATTAAGATGTATTTTGGACCAATTAGAGTTTTCATGAAATACTGCGGTGCGTGAAACTATGAAATTGTTGTTGCTGTCAATGAACCTAAAACCCTTGGTGCCCGGTTCATATCCCATGAATCTTAGTCGCCTGGAAACTTTGTCTCCCTTCCTGCGTATCTGTCTGGGGATATGAACATCGGCGGTTACACCAAATATGTGAAGGTGTGCTATCTTTGGCTTCCTATTATACATGACCTCGTACGGTGTTTTATTTATTACGCTACACCATAACCTGTTAAGCGTGTAATTTGAGTATAAAACGGCTTCTGACCAGTAGTGTTGTCCTAACCCTGCATCCTCTAGCACACATCTCATCATTGTCTGTAGGGTTCCATTTTTTTTCTCTACGACTCCATTTTGAAATGGCGAAAAAGGGGCCGACGTAAAGCGCAGCATCCCTTGCGCCCTGAGCCAATTTGAAAATTCTTGAGACATGAACTCGGACCCTCGGTCTGTCATTATTTGCTTGATTTTAATATTATGTTGCAGTTCTATCTTTTTATGAAATTCTTTAAATTTCTGGAACACCTCATGTTTGTGCTTGAGTGTATATATATAACCGTAGCGACTGAAGTCATCTACGATAGTCAGGAAAAACCTTTTCTTATATTTGATGGATGGCCTTAAGGGCCCAACTAGGTCCATGTGTACCATTTGAAACAAGGAATTTGTGGTGCGTTCTGATTTTTTTGGTCTGGCTTTGGTCTTCAACTTGGAACATTTGCACACCGAACACTCTAAATAGTTTTTGCAATTTTTAACCTTTAATCCATCAGAACAATTGACCATTTTTTGTACAACCGGAAAACTGCTATGACCCAATTTTCTATGCAATAAATGGGCACACTCATCGTGAATGGGTTTGCCTAACGATGGCTTCTCTTTTTCTAAAGTTTGGTTCATGTCTGGGTCACTGGGCGTCGGGTCGTGATTAACTTCCTCTGTCTCCTCGGTGTTGGGTGCAGTGTCTATCATGTCGCTAGTGTTGGTGTTTATCCTGGGGGGGCTGCTACAGTTAGGCTGGAAGTATGGTAAACCCTCGCTTATTATAGTTCTACCGATGATCCTCTCATCTCTGGTCAAAAATACCTTCCCTTCCTTAAATGTTATTTTTGTTCCCGTTTCCTTGCTTAGCTTCAAGGTGGCTAGTATGTTATAGGGTATCTCCGGAACAAGCAATACCCCCTCTATTTCCCCTATCTCTGGGATGTTTATGTTGCCTTTTCCGGTTACTAGCACGTTGCTTTGGTTAGCCACTTTAATGGTGAATTTCTCTTCTGTGAATTTAGTAAATAATTTTGTGTCATAAGTGGTATGGTTTGTGGCTCCTGAATCTAGGAGCCATGCATTTTTGGTGTTGGTGTATCCCAGTGTGCTGTCCCTTGCTCTCAGCCCATATAGTGAACCCTTGTGACTGTCCCGGGAACTGTCCCGGTATCTCCTCCCGTCCCTGGGTTTGGGTGAATCTCTGCGCCTATATCTGTTCTCATTTGTCTGTCTTTCGGGGAGTCTATGTCTGTTTTCAGTCCTGTCTCTAGATTGTGAGTGTCTCATGTCTCTTATTCTCCTGGGGCAATCTCTTTTATAGTGTTCCCTGGAGCCACAATTGAAGCATTCTATGTCGCTGTAGTCTCTGCTGTGGAATTCTACTCTTTTGCTAATCCTTGGTTCTCTGTGGTTCTGGTATCTATCCCTCCTGAGGTTGTCTTCCGCGATAAGTTTACTGGTTAGCATATCTAAGGTGATGCGTTCTAGGCTGGAACTGTCTAAGTGCATGATGAAATCATTCCAGCTGTGGTCTAAGGAATTTATGATCACGCTCACCATGTTCCCTTCTGTTATGTTCTCCCCCCTCTGAATTAACTCAGCTCTGGTGGCATTGAGTGACAATATGTGTTCACTCATTGAAGTTCCCCCCTTGAGTTTGGCTGAGTAGAATTCCCTGGTGATTCTTGTGGTAGTGGCTATACTTCTGCTGTGGAACATTTTATGCAAAAAGGTTACTATTTCTGACACTGTCAAGTTGTGGCTGATACTGGGATACATACTGAGTGATATGCTGGTTAGTAACAAATGGTAAGCCTTATGATGCATGCAATCTAACTGAAAAGTCCAAGGCTTTTCAGGTGGGTTAGTTATAAAAAATAGTAAATGTTCCTTTAAGAGGACAACCTGTAACTGTTGGTTCCATTCAACAAAGTTAACCCCATCTACCCTGAGTTTGGGAAAGTCATTTGGAAGTGTCCCTGTATTGTGAGTAATATTACCTATTGAGGGTTGCTGTCCATGGTCCAAAGCAAAAGGGAACTCACAATAAGGCAGGGGAATGCAGGGAGTCAGTCTGTAGTGACTTGCTTCTATGGTCTGTTGTTTTTTTATTGCAGGTCGGTTCTGCGCATGCTCCTGGGCCATTCTGTCTCTGCCGCCGTCGTGGAAGGAGCTCGTTCCTGCTGCTCCCGGGTGAAGGCCTTGCCTCTCGAGTTGGACTTCTGGCTCCGTCTGTGGAGGTCCTTGGAGGCCGAAGTTTATTTGGGTCGCCGTCTGGAGCGTCGTGGGTCTCGTTGCGCCGCCTGGACATCGATGCGGGTCCGCGAGGCTTGGGTGAAGGCCCTGGGGCTCCGGTCCGCTCTGGAGGCCGAAGTTTAGGTACGGGCCGGCGCCTATGCCCGTCGACAACCCCGGAGGTCTCGGCTGAGTCCTTTGGTGTGGTAAGTATTCATTTATTTCTCCCGGTTTTATGGCGTAGCTTAGGGGATGCATGGCGAGGTTTCCGGCGTAGAAGGTGGGGGGCTGTGCCCACGCCTCGGTATTTCTCTTCCATAGTTGGTCTTCGTGGCTGCCCTTATGCGTGTAGGACGTCACTTTATTTCCCCCTGCGGTATCGGTATCGGCATCGGAACTTATTATTTTTATTTTGGTTCCGAAAGCCGCGGTGATGGTCCGCATGGCCTTTTCTACTTCGAGTTCTGTAGGCGAACTTGATGTCACCTGTCCGGTATAGTTCTTGGCCTCGTGGTTGTATTCGTAGGCCTTGTGGTGGTAGGCCTCGTTTCCCGCCGGGTTTTTTAAATCTCGGGATCTGATTGGGGATTGGTCGGCCATCTTGGGTGATGTCACCATCCAAGATGGCCGCTGTGGGGAGCGCGCGAATCTTGGATCGGCTTCATCGGTGAGCGAGTGGTAGGGGTTTAAATCGCTTACCACGTTTTGGTCTCTGCACTCCGTTTTGTCATCTTTCTTCCCGGTCGCTGCCCCGCAGTCATCAAGGAGGTTGCGGAGTTCCGCGATGAGACTGGACTTGTTTGATGTCGATCCGGCTAGGCTTAGTAGCTTTTCTTTTAGCTCCTTTTCTTCGCGTAGCTCGGTCTCTGATTCATCCTCTCTTTCGTCTAGGCTTCTCTCTGTTATTCTTGAGTAGCCAGGGCTGGAGAGTCGTTCTTTATTCCTTTGCATTTCTGCTAGCTTGGCTTCAGCTGAGGCTAGCATTTCTTCCATCTTCTTTTTGGATGCACGGGTGTTTACTCTTTCGGTTTCTTCGTTCAGCTTGATATTTTCAGACATCCTTTTAGTTTGGTTTGGGCTATTTAGAACCATCCTCTGCTACCATATTTGTAGGAATGTTCTTGGATCGAGCCCAATGAAGGAGATACACAGGCATGTGTATAATCAAGTTTGTTTATTTACATAATGTTTCTCTCTTACAGGTTTGCAGCTAGAATGGAGCCCAGACCGCATGGATGACCCTTAAGTACTCCAGGGGCGGAGTCCAGGTGAGGAGGGGTCAGTGGGTGAAGGGATCCCTGGGTAGTTAACCCTTACAACACTAGGTTTGGAGGGCAGGCATTTATACTTAACAAGGGGAGATAGGATAGCAGTCTTCCAATACTTGAGGGGCTGCCACAGAGAGGAAGAAGGGAGGTCAAGCTATTTTCCAAAGCACCTGAAGGCCGGACAAGAAACAATGGATGGAAACTCATCCAGGAGAAATTCAACCTAGAAATAAGAATTTTTCTGACAGTGAGAACAATCAATCCATGGAACAGAAGTTGCATTTGGAAATTGTGGGAGCTTCATCACTGGAGGCTTTCAAGAAAAGAGTGGACTGCCATTTGTCAGAAACGATGTAGGATCTTCTGCCTGGATAGAGGGTTGGACGAGGTGACCTATAAAGTCCCTTCCAACTCTGTTAATCTGTAAGAAAATTCAATCCTCTCTGATAGATCTAGGATAAAATTTGAGGGGCCCCCAATGCAGGAATCCAAGGAACTAGAGAAATATGACTTTGAGATGTCCTGGTTTTGTAGCTCCCAGTGAAGCAGCCATCTTGGCATTCCAATAACATGCTTGGTCATTTGATCTTCACTCTGGTTACAGGTTGAGCAGTAAAATTAGGATGCAGATATTGGAGATCATTATTTTGACACCTGAAATATACTCAGCCTTCCTTACGAAGCAATTTTCAGCGTGTTAAATCCTTAATGGGCCAATTCTTTGAAGTGACCTCAGTTTGCAATCATTTTCTTATGTTAACACCTACATTTTGCTAATCACCCAAGTATGAGATGCCTTGGGACTTCAATGAATTGTTTTTGAAGTAGTTGGATTATTTCTGAGGCTTCCTTAAGAATTACAACTTTGGTTCTCCTTCCCTCCCTCCCTCCCTCCCTCCCTCCTTCCTTCCTCCCTCCCTCCCTCCCTCCCTCCCTCCCTCCCTCCCTTCCCCTTCTTCTATTTCCTCCCTCCCTTCCTTCTTTCCTTCCCCTCAAATTGAAAGCAATCAAGCCAGACCACGAAGCCAATCAACAAATTGGGGACATTAAATAAAGCAAAGGGATTCATAGATATTTTTTCATAATGGCAGCTTAATTCTGATGTATTTTTCGCTGAGCAATGCTAGGTTGCCCACATGAAAAGAAAAACAGCCGTGGCTCACACAACCTTTAAGCTGGAAAAGAGGCAGGGTCTGACCAGTGCAAACCAGTTCAGATGCCAAGACAAGAGTATAAAAACCCAGCTCTTC
>WNWU01011753.1:11194-22252 GCA_012654045.1 Ptyas mucosa
AAATAAATAAATAAATAAATAAATAAATAAATAAATAAATAAATAAAAATATATTTTCTTCTGTATAGACATACATTATTCTTAACTTAGATTTTGTGAATCTCCATTGAAAGACACAGTTTTCATGATGATAGGAATGGTCATTCTTCAGGTTTCAAATGGATATACTTGCTGTTATTAGCTACAAGTAATTTATTGAACTATCGAATAAAGTACCTGCAGAAGAAGAAAGGAATGTTAATCAAAAAAGTCTCTAGGAAGGAAATCTTGTGTGGGTAGTTTCACTTTCAAGAGGAACACACAAAACAGAAGGTCAAAATCTAGGCTGAAATCCAGAGAGCCAAGCAAGATTTGTCAGCCAGTTCAAAGGTCAGAATTTTTGGGGGGAGGGGGTGTTTACACCAAAACTACACTAGAACCATGATGGCGAACCTTTGGCATGCATCAGTGGTGGGTTTCAAAATTTTTTACTACCAGTTCTGTGGGTGTGGCTTGGTGGGCGTGGCAGAGGAAGGATACTATAAAATCTCCATTCCCACCCCACTCCAGAGGAATCATTTCCTCCTGATCAGCTGGGACTTGGGAGGCAAAGAATAGATGGGGTCGGGGCCTGTCAGAATTTTTACTACCCGTTCTCCGAACTACTCAAAGTTTCTGCTACTGGTTCTCCAGAATTGGTCAGAACCTGCTGAAACTCACCTCTGGCACGCATGTCAGCGGTGCACGCAGAGTCCTCTCTGCTGGCAAGTGCGCCATCATCCCAGGTCAGATCCCTGCAAATGACAGAAGCTCATGAAAGAAAAAGATCTTACTTCTTGCTGTGCTGCTGGTGTTGGGATGCCCTGCCTACCACTGGCCAGTTGGTCTTCAGGTCTCTATTGCACATGCTTGCATGTCCTCACATGCACATATTCATATTTGCAATGCACATGTTCGCACATGTGCACACCTTTCAGTTTGGGCATTCGGTGCATAAAAGGTTCACCATCAATGCACCAGAACAACACACCAGGACAGGAGATGAGATACCTAATTTTTTTTCCAACCCAGAAACTGGACTGGTCAGCACTCTTACTTTAAATCAGACTGCAGCCAGCTCTTTTCAGTTAAGGGAGTGGCTCCCTGTTTGGCAAGGAGCCTCACTGAGCTTCATTGCTTTGCTCTCTGTGTCAAGGTTCCGAGTAATGAACCCAGGGTGAAATGTAAAATTTGTTACTAGTGATTCTGTGGGCAGTGGCTTGGTGGGGGAGGGTGTAATGTGACTGGGTGGGCGTGGCCACCTTTTTTTTTTTTAAACTTTTCAAAGCATTTTTTCTAATGCTTTGAAAAGCCTCTCTGCCGATCAGGCAACTCAGCTGGGATCGTCAGAGACTTTTCAAAGCATTTTTTTTTACCACCTCTTCGGCCAAGAGGTTGCAGAAAAAAATGCTTTGAAAAGCTTCTGACAATCCCAGCTGAGCCGTGCGACCATCAGAGGCTTTTTTTTTCCTTTACTTTTAAAAGCATTTTTTCATCAGAAGAGGTTGTAAAAAAATGCTTTTAAAAGTTAAAAAAAAAAGCCTCTGATGATCGTGCAGCTCAGCTGGGCATGGTGGGGGGGGGGGGATTTTTGCTACCGGTTCTCCGAACCACCCGCCACCATCGCTACCGGATCGAGCAATTTCACCCCTGAATGAACCCAACCAAGCCTGAGAGAAATGGAACTAAGAGGTGAAGGCAAAGAAATCTCAATGTTTCCTTATAAATATTGGAAACAGGAAGGCGGTATCCATACTGGACCTACTCTATCTTGCATGCCTGAGAACTGGCCAGAATCTCATAAAAACCCTAAACATTGGTTCGAATGAAGCAGCAAAAATACAGTTAGAGTTACGACCACAATTGAGCCCATTTTTTTGATGCTAAGTGAAACAATGTTTAATGGAAGATGGATTATTTGTATTAAATTAAATATTGTTTTTGTAAAGTTTTTTTATTTTTTTTTACACAAACACACACACACACATACAATGTATTTTTGCTGAACAGAGTATTCAGCTGGTTAACAAACTTAAATAATATTTAGTCCTGTCAATTAAAATTACAATTTCTATACCTCCTTTTTTGCCATAACATTTATTTTCATCTATTTTCTACCAATACTACCCTTCATTTTCATCTCTAATTTTGACCAAATTCCATTTTCCCTTCTATTCTATATTAAACCCCTTCCCATTATCATCTATTTTTTATATCCATCATCAAATTAATTAATTATGTGGTTTTACAGTTATTTAATTCTTATATTAATAATAAACCCACTTATTTTATAACATACATTTCCTTAACTAATACAATCCAATATTTTAATATAAATCAATTGATTATATAGGTATCTTTTTCATTTATATATGAACCAGAAGGAAAAAAAAAACCTTAGTTGAATTTAAAAATATTCTATTATCCTCTAATCATATAGCTTTCTCCCTGTATTATTCCAAATCATCACTTAATCATTTGTACACACAGCACCGTAAACCATTAAAAACATTTCAATTATTATTCCAATTATTTTTCAATTCATTTTCACCATCATTTGATTTAACATTATTTCTTACTACAATTCATATTTCAATTCTAGTCATATACATCATATTCCTCTTTCATTTCTTTCCTTTTTTCCCTTTCCCTTTTCATTTTCATTTTTTCCTTTTTTCTTTCCCCTTTTTCCTTTTGTGTCTTAAAATCCTGATCTCTCCTGTTTTGCCCTATATTTCCCATTGTTCCCCCTCTCTTTTCTCTTTTTGTTGTTTCACCATTGTTTATCCCACTATTTATCCCAGTATTATTTTGTATTTCAAAGTCCTGAACTCTTCTATTTTGCCCTATATTTCCTGTTATTTTCCACTCTTTTTCTCTCTTTTTTCTTTTCACTGTAAATCCCAGTGTAATCATTTAAGTTCTTTATATTCTTTCTGTTCCATCCTCCCTTCCTTATTTGTCTCTTTCCATCCTCTTTATTTTTTTCATTGTTAATCCCAATGTAATCTCTAAAAACCTCCTTTTTATTATTACTATCCACATGTTCAATTACTTCTTCATATTTAATCATATTGTCTTTGTCTTCTGACTCTGAGGAAACAGCACCAAATGAAGCAACAGAATTTCAACCCCAAAGAGGCACCAAACCAGGAATCACCAGAACCTTATCAAAAATAGGTACTATCAGAAGAGCTTCAATAATCAGATAGTGAAAATATGTCCTTCAAAGCCTGGACCTCAGGGGTTACAGAAGAGAGCAGAGCTCAGTAAGGCTCCTTGCCAAACAACCCTTAATCGAAAAGAGCTGACTGCAGTCTGAGTTTTAGTGGGAGTGCTGACCAGTCCAGTTTCTATGTTAGTGTGTTGCTCTAGTGTATTTTTTGTGTAAAAACCCCACCCCTGGAAATTCTGACTTTTGGACTGGCTGACAAATCTTGCTTGGCTCTCTGGATTTCAGGGTAGATTTTGACTTCTGTTTTGTGTGTTCCCCTTGAAAGTGAAACTACCCACACAGGATTTCCTTCCTTGAGACTTTATTGACTAACATTCCTTTCTTCTTCTGCACTTTCTTTATTCAATAGTTTAGTAAATTACTTTACCAAATGGCCCAAATCCAACCCATCTTGAATTCCGTTGATGCTTATCTGGCTCAACTTTAGGTGGCGAGATTCTGGTCTATGAGCTTTAGCAATCGCTGCCTTAGACCAGATTCTGATTCTGAGGAAACTGCACCAGATGAACCAGCAGCATTTCAACCCCAAGAGGCACCAAAGCAGGAATCACCAGAAGATTATCAAAAATAGGTACTATCAGAAGAGCTTCAATAATCAGATAGTGAAAATAAGTCCTTCAAAGCCTGAGCCTCAGGGATTACAGCAGAGAGCAGAGCTCAATAAGGCTCCTTTGCAAACAACCCTTAATCGAAAAGAGCTGGCTGCAGTTTGAGTTTCAGTGAGAGTGCTGACGAGTCCAATTTCTGTGTTGAAAACAATTATCTCATCTCCTGTCCTGGTGTGTTGCTCCAGCGTATTTTTTGTGTAAAACCCCCACCCCTGGAAATCCTGATCTTTGGACTGGCTGACAAATCTTTGTGGCTGTCTGGATTTCAGACTAGATTTTGACTTTCTGTTTTGTGTGTTCCTCTTGAAAGCGAAACTACCCACACAGGATTTCTTTCCCAAAGACATTATTGATTAATGTTCTTTTCTTCTTCTGCACTTCCTTTATTCGATACTTCAGTAAATTACTTTACAAAATGGCCCAAATCCAACCCAGCTTGAATTCTGTTGATGCTTATTTGGCTCAACTTTAGGTGGCGAGATTCTGGTGTATGAGCTTTAGCAATCGCTGCCTTAGACCAGATGCTGACTCTGAGGAAACGGCGCCAGATGAAACAGCAGAATTTCAACCCCAAGAGGCACCAAAGCAGGAATCACCAGAAGCTTAGTGCCAAAAATAGGTCCTATCGGAAGAGCTTCAATCAGAAGACAGTGAAATATGGCATTCAATCCCTGGGCCTCAGGGATTAGGGCAGAGTGTGAACTTCAAAAGGATTTGGGCCTGTTGCAGCCATTTTCTCCATTTATCAGCTTGACACACTTTGCGGGGGGAGGGGGGAGGGAGTTCTGGAATGTCAGACCAGACATCAACTGATGGGCTGTATTCTAAAATAAAGCCAGGTCATGACACAGACTTGAAAGTAAATTATGAAGCCTGTAATTGGGGAGTGTGTCTTGCAAGAACAAAGAATGTTTATCTACAGGAAATATGCATGTGTAAATCTTGTAACAATTCTGGGTAGTTAGAAAACTGATAAAAGGAACAAGAGTTAGACAACTTGCAGATCTCAGCTAACAATTAGGAATACAGATGGCCTGCAGCCAATAAAATGTGTATTAGATAACTCCTGGGGGCATTCATTAGCCAAGGCTTAGGAATAGGGACAGCTAGGGACCATTAGAACAAATTGTAGAATTATTACTAAAATATTTATTAGATTATATTTCTTATTATCCCGCCTTGTCCTCCCTTCTTCTTTAGTGAAAATGTATAAAGCTTTCTTAATTCTATGTTCTTGGCTCTTGGCATTTTGGCCAGGAGCTCTTTTCCTTGGAGTACTCCAATAAAAAGCAATCAGAAAAACTGCACCTCGTGTCTGGCATCCATCATTGGCCTCGGCACCAGGCTCAGACCCGAAATGGGGACAACACAACAACCTATTGTCCTGTGGGAACCAAGGTCTTCCCAACAGGTGCTGGGGGCATGCTGGAAGAGGCTGCCAAGGAAATGCCAGAACACCTAATTGGACAATGTGACCTGTGAGAAGGAGGGAGGGAGCTGCCTATTCTTTAATTATCCTGAAAGCGTGGGAACTAGCCAGAGCTGGTTTTGCATTTCAAGCATGCCGAAATGATTTATCAATGTACTTGTCATGGAAAACAGCTTCATTGAATACATCGTTTCTTATATACCGCTTCATTGTGCTTTACTAAGTGGGCTAAGGTTCATGTTAGGCTGAATCTCAGTCTAGCAACTTTTGGTTTCTTCTTCTTTAAGACGTCATATTTGTAACTATCTCTTTTGCATATTGTGTGCAATAACAGTTGAAGTTGCAAAATTCAGACAATAATGTCACACCCGTTCTTTTTATTCTGGGAAAGTTGGCAGCTTGGTCCAGTTTAAGTCTTCTTTCTGACTGTAGCTGCATCAAGTGCCAGCTAACAGGATTCATCGGATTAATCAGGAAAAGACCGCATCCTTACATTCCAAACAAGACCAGCGAATTTCATCTGGAGATTCTTCCTATCATCCCCAGGTAGGTCTGCAGTAAGAGCAGAGTTTCTGTTGAGGTCATTTATTATCTGCAAGATGTTCCTTTTGGAGACCAGGATAGGACTCCTTAGTATGGGCTCCTAGTCCTACCCTGGTCTCCAAAAGGACCATTTTGCAGATAAGAAATTAATATGGGATCAGGGTCCTCTAACCAATAATGGAACTCAATTGAGCAGCATTTTTTTTCCCACAATGGTATGATACCAGTCTTCTCATCCCTGGCTTCGGTAAATCTTAATATCTATTGAAGAGTCGTGGTGGTGCACTGGTTAGAATGCAGTATTACAGGCTAACTACCACTGCCAGCAGTTCGATCCTGACCAGCTCAAGGTTGATTCAGCCTTTCATCCTTCCAAGGTTGGTAAAATGAGGACCCAGATTATTGGGGAGAATATGCTGTCTCTGTAAACCGCCTAGAAGAAGGTTGTAAAGCACTATGAGGCAGTATATAAGTCTAATTGTTACTGCTATTGCTATTTTTTCCTAATCTCATGCTTTAATTGTTGGCTGCTATCTTTACAAACATTTGTTCTTATTTTTAAAAATTCCCTTTTTATGGTTATGGAATTGTACTCCTGGTCTTTTGATTCCTTTAGTATTGAACTGCAACTTAATTTTATGGCTTGATTGAAAAGTAGGAGAGGCTACACCTATTTTGTGTGAATGGCAAACCAACAATGACTTTGGATTCCCCAAGAACGCAATTCCTTTCAGCCATTTTGTCAATCAGAGGTTTGTTTTCTGTTATTAATTGTATTTCTCCTTAAACTACAGTGTCCCAGGTGGTCCTCCTTATCCACAGATTTCAACTCTTTTGCATAATGGAGGAGCAATTTATTTACTCAGAAGGTATGAACAGCATGAAAATTATATTATATATAAAAGTTCCTTTCCTTTGTGGATACTACTCTTAACGAAAATCTCAAGGGTTCCTCATACTTATTCCAAAATTGAAACTCTATCACCGAATCATGAGTTCCAGTTGTCCATTCTCTCCTGAGGTTGGGGATTGCAGTGGCATTTTATCACTGGAAACTTTCAAGGAGAGATTGGACTGCCATTTGTCAGAAATGGTGTAGGGTCTCCTGCTTGTGTGTGTGTGTATGGGGGGGGACTAGATGATCTACAAGATCCCTTCCAACCATGTTAATCTATTCATTTGTAAACATTCAGTGGGTGCATTCACAAAATGATTTAGGATGGTATTTTTCATAAAATAAGTCTTATGGAGAATTTAAGAATATCAACACACTAATAGCTGTCACTTCTTGCAGGCTACATCCTCTCAGAATTGTCCTTTGGAAGGACACAAGGGATGAAATCAATGTTTGTGTTCTTCTTTAATTAGAAAAAAAATGATTAGAGGACTAGAAGCTTTTCTGAAAATGAAGGAAAAACAAGGGTGGGAAAAATAGTTTCCTTTTCAAAATGAACACTTTAAAAAATATTTTGAATTAATTATCAGATTAAATAATTCTGGGGCAGTTTAGAGGATCACAAGGACTGACTATTGGCTAATGATCATCTGGGCAATGAGAGGGGAAAAAAAACCCTACTGGAGATTATTTTATTTATACATTCACAGACTCCCATTCAGGAAGAAACAAATCTGTGTGGATGAAGTTTCTAAAGCACATTAGACATTTTTGCTGCCTGTTGTTATTGATCAAAATAATGACTTACTATAATTGCTTCCTTAGGTAGTGGATCAATCATGATGCAAGAAGAGAACTTCCCTGCTGTTTGGCACAGGTATCACGAGTAAGTATATCATGATACAAAATATTTTCTTTTCAGGAATGGAGTTAGCCATCCAAAAGGGAAATTGCTTTGGGACTCTGCCCGTTGGTGGCTGGTGGAACAAGATCAGGGGTGAAATGCTCCCGGTTCAGACTGGCTCGGGCGAGAAGGTAGCGATGGCAGCGGGCAGTTCAGAGAACCGATAGCAAAAATCCCTGCTCCCACCCCCCATGCCCAGCTGAGGCACGCGATCATCAGAGCCTTTTTTTTTTTAATGGCTCTGACGAGCCAAGCTCTGACGATCTCAGCTGAGTTGCCTGCCATCAGACAACTCAGCTGGAATCATCAGAGCCTTTTGAAAGCATTTTTTTACATGGCGTTACATGTAAAAAATGGTTTTAAAAGTAAAAAAAGTAAATTGGCCATGCCCACCCAGTTACATTATCCCACCCCCACCCCACCCCACCAAGCCACGGCCACAGAACCGGTAGTAACAAACTTTGGATTTCACCCCTGAACAAGATCCCCTTCTTTTGAAGGGAATCTTCCTTGGTGGAGGGTGCTCAACTCTCCGTATAATCTCTCCACATAATTAGGAGAACATTCCAGCTTTGTCAGTCTTTGTTGAAATCTGTGGGACTTTCTTGATTATATGACAACTGTCACATAGGGGGGTCCACCTATAAGCCCGCAATCTTTCCCCTTTGCTTGGGCAAAAGATCATCAACCTCAGGATCTCCAGAACTCTAGCCTACAGTTATTAGAAACCTGCTATTTATACTCCTCATTTTCTCCACCTGATAGATGTAGTTTAATTTTTTTTTTAAAAAAAAAGGTTTTCTATTTTTTAGACAAACAAACAGTTTTCTCTTCCCTGTGACATCTCGGTGTTATCTTCCAAAGTTCTTTCTTTTTCTGTATAGTTGTCATTACTTCTATCTTGATCCTTATCCAGTCCGCAATATCAATTCATCACTAACATAATATTCAACACATCATATATCTTTTACATACTTACATAATTAATCATTTATATCTCTTCTCCAACCAGTAATAAAAATCATTCCATATTTTAAAATATTCTGAGTCTTCTCTATCTTTAATCATCAAAGTTAATCTATTCATTTCTGCACAATCTAAGATTTTTTTTAATTATTTCTTCTTCCAAAGGTATTTTCTCTACTTTCCAATTTTGTGCACAGACAATCCTTGCAGTTGTTATTACATTTATTATCAGATAAATTTTTTCCTTGCTAATTTTTTCAGGTAGAATACCCAGTAGGAACAGCTCTGGTTTAAATTCAGTACGTTGATGTATCATTTCCTCCAACCAAGTTGTTTAGTTTAAAATTGTCTGGCTTTTTGAGTATTGAAGTGAGCAGCTTTTCTCTAATAAATACGAACTATAGTTATTAGAGTTAACAAACTCCAACTGAAATTGAGCAGCATTTCCCATTGTGTGCCTGTTTGCATACTTGCGATCCCTTATTCTCTAATGAATGTAAATATTAAAATAATTAATGTGTTTTCCCCCTGCATTTGTCATCCTTTCCAATTGTTTGTGTTGCCCTTTGCCTCTTCAAATACCAGGTAACCCTACTCTGCCCTCAGCCACAATGGATAATTGGTGGCACTTCTCCTGAATTACACTTTGAAGGATTTTGCATTGGAGCTTCCATCACTATTGAGTGTAGCAATTCTCCAATCTTGCAAGAAACTTTAATTTTAGGGCTGTAATTACCATCAGGTGGTCAAATAGTAGATATGTGTTGATACGTGAAGGTTAAAAAATGTGTTTCTTTGTGTTTATCTCTGTAGGTATGGGTATCTATGTATTTCTCTAACAAGGACTGATTCTCCTTTTGTTTCTTTGTGTTATTAGGATAAATGTGAGACTTCCAGAGACTGGAACATTTGCGAGTAATCCTGAAGATATCAACATTCCTTTCAATACTACTGGAATTGCTCCAAATATTTCTAAAATACCGGAATTTTTTTCTTCTCCTTACGATCAATTGTTCGATAATTTAACACTAAATCTTCTCAGTGGATTCTTTGCCCTTATTTGCCTTTTAGGACTGGTGGGAAATGGGACGACAATTTATCTCCTGGCCTTTTCCATTAAGAGGAATCCTTTCACCACTTTCATCCTGAATCTCTCCATTGCTGATTTTGGGGTCATCATATCCCTCATTACTTCCGCTATATGTGTGTCAGTGTTTACTCTGAGTGACAAAACACACGTTATCAATGCCTTTTTCTTCTTACTTTTTGACTTCTTTTTCTTCACCTATTCTGCCAGCCAGTTTCTGCTGACGGCCATCAGCCTGGACAGGTGTGTGGCTGTCTTTTTCCCTCTCTGGCATCGCTGCCATCGTTCGCCATATTTATCCACACTTGTTTGTGGCCTCATCTGGATCCTCTCCTTCCTGCTCTCTGTGCTGCATTTCATTCTCCACCAGATCAGAACCTATGGAAGTTCACCTTTGTTTTTCCAGCTGATTGTGAATGGTTTACTTAGTACGCCTCTCATGGTTGTGTCTACTGTCACTCTCATGATTCATATGAGGTCTAAAATGCAGCACAATCAAAGAAAACGTCCCACCACCATCTTTCTGGCTCTCCTTTCTTCCTCCTGTTTTCTCTCCCAATGAATGTCTTTTATGTCCTTAAATATTTTGATATCTATAATCTCCTCCTCGTGACCATTGGGGTAGGATGTGGCACTCTCAACAGCAGCATCAACCCACTCCTTTATTTCTTAGTGGGGAGGAAGAAGAGGGAATCTTACAAGGCTACTCTGCAAAGAGTCTTCAAGGATGAGAAGGGAAGCATGGAAAATCAGGAAACCACGAATGAAGGCCAGTTGTGAAGAGTCATAACTATTACATATGCAATATTTTAAGGTACAAGCTTATTTGGGATATCACATGTGCTTTCCTTAAGAACAGACAGATATGATGAAATTTATTGAGCAAAGTACTTTTTTAAAAAAACTATGTAAACAGGAAGTGTTGCTGTGTCCTCATTTTTCAATCCAAAGAACTTGTTTAACAGGAAATGTTTTAGCTGTTTTAATACAAAATACAACATTTTTATCTTGAAAAATTTCAGACATAGTATCATTCAATTCTATTTTATAAAATTTTATTATTAATAATAATTAATAAATGGCTTTCTTTTTTATTAAATATATGTAACTTCTATAATAATGTCAGGTTCATGGAGTGTATATTGGAGGCTGTGAGGCTTTGCGAGCTGTATGCAATGAAATTATATTTTAATGTATGCTGATTAGTGTACATTCAAAGTGTCAATAAAGTTATTCTGTTCTGTTCTGTTCTGTTCTGTTCTGTTCTGTTCTGTTCTGTTCTGTTCTGTTCTGTTCTACCCTACCCTACCCTACCCTACCCTACCGTATCCTATCCTATCCTATCCTATCCTATCCTATCCTATCCTATCCTA
>WNWU01011754.1:0-16863 GCA_012654045.1 Ptyas mucosa
AAAAGATTAAAAGGTATGAAAACCGAGTAACTCAGTTCAAGGAAAACGCAACAGTTCAGAGCAAATCAGCACCGGTTTTATAAGAGCTTAGAAAATGGAGACGGAGTAACAACAAATGAAAAGCCTGATAAAGAGAAAGCTCTGAAATTCTGGAAGAATTTGTGGGAAAACAACAAGAAGCATAACAGCAATGCAAAATGGATCGAACGGGTTGAGGACTCTATTAAAGTGCATAAAATGGAAGACGCGAAAATAACAAAAGAAAGGGTGCAAAGACAGTCAAGAAAAGTGAAGAACTGGAGTGCACCTGGACCAGATAAGCTGCACGGCTTCTGGTTAAAGGCACTTACAAGTGTGCACAAAAGATTGGCAACCCAGATGAACCAGAGCCTAAAAACACCTGAAAATGATGAATGGATGACAACTGGAAGGACATTTTTGATCCAAAAAGATAAAGAAAAAGGAAAGGACCCTGGAAACTATAGGACAATCACCTGTTTGCCAACAACATATAAGCTTCTTACTGGTATCATTGCAAATCAAATTTATGGATACTTGGAAAGAAATAACTTGCTTCCCGTAGAACAGAAAGGATGCTGCAAAAACTCAAGAGGAACAAAGGATCAATTGCTGATTGACAAACTAATCCTAAAGAACTCAAAGAAAAGACGAACCAACCTGTTCATGGCTTGGATAGACAATAAGAAAGCATTTGATTCAGTTCCCCATAGCTGGATCAAGAAGTGCCTGGAAATCTTTGGCAACAGCAGCAACATACAAAAATTCATGGAATCTTCAATGAACCTCTGGAAAACGAAGCTTATGGCTAATGAAGAAGAACTGGGTGAAGTTGAAATTAAACGAGGCATTTTCCAGGGCGATTCCCTTTCACCCCTACTTTTTATACTCTCAATGCTACCACTGACAATCATTTTGAAGAAGATGAACTGTGGATACGAACTTGCAAAGAAAGGACTGAAAATCTCGCACTTGATGTACATGGATGATTTGAAGCTGTTTGGTAAAAACAAAAGCTGAACTGAATTTATTAATTGAAAACACAGAAGAATTCAGCCAAGACATTGGTATGCAGTTTGGAATTGACAAATGTGCAACAATAGCAACCAAAGCAGGCAAGATCATAGAAGAGGATGGAATAGAATAGAGAATGAAGAAATGATAAAGGCAGTAAAATCAGAAGAAGGCTACAAGTACTTGGGGATTTTAGAGGCCTCTGACTTAATAAAGTCAAGGGATTAACTTCAGCCAAGTACATTCGGCGAATCGGTAAGATATTAATGTCCAAACTGAGTGGAGGAAACATCATAAAAGCCATAAATACCTGGGCTATACCTGTGATTCGATACTCTGCAGGAATAATTGACTGGACCCAGATGGAGTTAGACAATTTGGACAGAAAAACAAGGAAGCTTATGACAATGAATCATGCCTTGCACCCTAAAAGTGATGTTGACCGATTATATTTACCAAGAGCAGAGGGTGGTCGAGGACTCCTACAAGTAAAGCAGACTGTGGAAGAAGAAAAACACAGCTTGAATGATTACATCCAGAAAAGTGAAGAACCAATGATTAAGGAAGTAAATAAAGGAGGCCTTTTAAAGACAACTAAAACAAAAGCAGAATATAAGAAAGAAGTAATTGAGCAGCGAGCTGAAAATTGGAAAAGCAAAGCTCTGCATGGCGAATACTTGAAAAGTATTGAAGGCAAAGCTGACCAGAAACTAACTTGGAACTGGTTAAGATCAGGAGTACTGAAAAAAGAAACAGAAAGCTTTATTTTGGCAGCTCAAGAACAAGCCCTAGCCACAAACTGCATGAAGGCAAAAATTCAACATGTTACCACCAACAGCAAATGCCTCCTGTGTAATGAGAAAGATGAGACAGTCGACCACCTGATCAGTGGGTGCAGCAAAATTTCACAAACTGACTATCTACAATGCCATGACCGCGTTGCTAAGATCATTCACTGGAAATTGTGCCAGAAGTTTGAATTTGAGTACAGCAAAAACCACTGGGAATAGCCGGTTGAGAAAGTTTTAGAGAATGAGAAACTCAAGATCTTGTGGGACTTCAGGATTCAGACTGACAGGCACTTGGTCCACTACATGCCTGACATAACAATAGTTGAAAAGAAAAAAGTATGGTTCATTGACATTGCAATACCTGGTGATGCACAGATTAAAGATAAGCAGCAAGAAAAAATCACAAAGTACCGGGACTTGCAACTTGAAGTTGAGTGACTGTGGAAAAAGAAATCGTGTGATGTTTCGATTGTAACTGAAGCCCTTGGAGCAACACCCAAAGGGCTACCCTGCTATTTAGAAATTCTAAATTTACTGGACTTGAACATTTTGACTCTACAAAAAACCACCTTACTCGGAACAGCCTACATCCTCCGACGATACCTTAACAGTTCCTAGGTCCTTGGTTAGGACTCGAGCTGCTGAGCTATTAACCAGCCTCAAAGACTGTGAATCTCACTAAAGATTAACCAATAATAAAAAATACAGAAGGATCCAGCAAAAGGGGCAACACCTGCAAACTACAGGCCAATAACGTGTCTGCCAACCATGTTCAAGCTGCTGACTGGCATTATAGCTGACAGGATCCAGGACTACCTAGAAGCAAATAACATCTTGCCAGTAGAGCAGAAAGGAAACAAGCGAGGAAGCAGAGGCACGAAAGATCAGCTCCTGATCGACAAAATGATTTTAGAAAACTGCAAAAGCCAAAAAACAAATCTGCATACAACTTGGATTGACTACAAGAAAGCATTCGATTCACTTCCGCACAGCTGGATCATCAAGTGCCTGGATGTCTTAGGAATATGCAAGTGCATTGGTATTTTCATTGCAAATGCGATGAAGCACTGGAAAACAGAACTGTTTATTGGAAGTGAAAGCTACGGACTGATCAACACCAAAAGAGGGATTTTCCAGGGTGATTCTTTGCCACCTCTGCTGTTCATCATCGCCATGACCCCTCTGTCAACAATTCTACAGAAAACTAATCTGGGTTATCAAACTGCTAAAAATTCACAGATAATCTCTCACCTGCTGTACATGGATGACCTGAAGTTATATGGAAAATCAGAAATTGAAATCCAGTCACTGACCAATACAGTTCGAATTTTCAGCACTGACATCAGCATGGAGTTCGGCCTGAACAAATACGCCACAATGGCATTGAAGAAAGGGAAGATCGTAGAAAGTAATGGAATTGAAATGCCCAATGGATAAACCATCAAGTGCCACCAACCCGAAGCCTACAAATACCTGAGCATACTGCAGTTAGACAACATCAAGCATGGGCAAGTGAAAAATGTGGTCAGCAAAGAATACATACAAAGGGTCAGGAAACTTCTAAAAAGCAAACTAAATGGCGGTAACACCATCAAGGCTATAAATACCTGGGCCATACCCATCATCAGATATACTGCTGGGATCGTGAACTGGACACAGGCAGAGCAGCCTGGATAGGAAAACAAGAAAACTGATGACCATACACTATGAGCTGCACCTGCGTAGTGATGTCGACAGGCTATATTTGCCCAGAAAAGCAGGCGGCAGAGGATTTCTGCAAGTGAAGCAGACAGTCGAAGAAGAGAAGCATGCTCTGGCAGATTATGTGAAAGACAATGCTGAACCAGCTCTGATGGAGGTCAACAAGAGGAAGCTGCTCAAAGTGCAGCAAAGCAAGACTCAATATAGGAAAACAGCGATGCAAACTCGGGCTGACAGCTGGTGTAACAAAGCACTGCATGGACAGTTCCTTGAGAAGATCCAGGGAAAAATAGATAAGGAAAAGACCTGGTTATGGCTGACCAACGGAACACTGAAGAAAGAAACAGAAGGCCTGATTCTTGCAGCCCAGGAACAAGCCATCAGAACGAATGTAATCAAAGCCAGAATAGAAAAACCCCTACGGATGACCCCAAATGCAGACTCTGCAAAGAAGCAGATGAAACCATTGATCATATACTGAGCGGTTGCAAGACAATAGCTCAGACTGACTACAAACAACGTCACAACACAGTCGCTCGGATGGTCCACTGGAACTTGTGTCACAACTACCATCTGCCTGTAGCAAAGAACTGGTGGGATCATAAGCCTGAAAAAGTGGTCGAAAATGAGCATGCAAAACTACTGTGGGACTTTCGAATACAGACTGACAAAGTTTTGGAACACAATACCCCGGATATCACGATTGTGGAGAAGAAAAAAGTGTGGATCGTCAACATTGCCATACTTGGTGACAGCAGAATCGACGAGAAACAACTTGAAAAAGTCACCAGATATCAGGACTTGAGAATTGAACTGCAGAGATTCTGGCATAAACCAGTGCAGGTGATTCCAGTGGTACTCGGCACAGTGAGTGCTGTGCCTAAAGACCTAGGCAAGCACTTAAAAACAATTGGTGGTGATTTTATCTGCTTGCCTAGGTCTTTTGCAGAAGGCCACCTCATTGGAATTTGCTCGCATAATCCGCCGATACATCACGTAGTCCTAAACGCTTGGGAAGTGTTCGACTAGTGATTTGGGATACGAAATCCAGCATGGTCATCTCGTTTGTTGTGTATACTGTAATAATAATAATAATAATATTGATGGTATATTGTTTGCTTATATAGAATCATAATCTTTCATTATTTACGTGTACCTAGTGGTAACCTTTAATCTTCTCTTTTCTTATTCTGTGACCTAGCCAGTGATAGAACACATCCCATGTTGAGAAACATTCTGATTCTTCCTTATCCTTTATTTTTAGTCTCAATCTATCCATCTCTACATAGATATATGGATTAGAGTGTGATTTTTAAGGGACGATTGATAAAAAAATCCTCTCCCACGATCTGAGAGTTTCTAATCCCCCCCCCCCCCTTTATGAACTCTTATATGACTTCTAAAGGTTGAAAAACTGTTCTACCATCAGGGCCTATTAGGGCATTTTCCATATATTTTCTGATGTCTCCCTTTTGAGCAAAATATTCCCACACTCTATGCATCTCTATGGCTTCACTCTTGAATGGACCTGTTGATGCTTTCCAAGATGTCATTTTCGGGAAAAACATTTCCCACACTCCCCACATTTACAGGCCTCTCTCCTGTGTGCCTCTTCTGATGTTTCCGAAGTCCAGCAGACTCCACAAATCGTTTCTCACATTGTGGGCATTGATAGCGTGTGTCTCCAGTGTGAAGTCTCTGATGTCGAATTAGGTTTGACCTGTAGCCAAAACTTCTTCCACATTCTGGGCATTGATAGGGTCTTTCTCCAGTGTGAAATCCCTGATGTTGAATTAGTTGTGACTTTTTGGCAAAACACTTCCCACATTCTGGGCACATTTCATTTTTCTGCACAGGCTTGTAAGGCTTCTCTCTGTGAATCCTCTTAGAATGTTTTCTAAGAGAATATTTGCAAGGAAAAGATTTCTCACACTCTGGACATTTATATTGCTTCTCTAAGTGGCTTCTCTGATGCATCAAAAGTGTATCTTTCCGGGTGAAAGATTTCTCACACACTGAGCATTTATGGCATTTCTCACCCGTATGAGTTTGGCAGTGAATTCTAAGGGATGATGAACGAGCAAATGCTTTCCCACATTCAAAACATTTGAAATTTTTTTCCCCTCTGTGAACATTCTCATGATTTCTGAGGATATCTATTGTACGAAAGAATCTTCCACATTCAATGCACATATACGGCTTCACCCCTGTATGGATAGTCTGATGTTGAAAAAGATTTGCCTTTAAAGAAAAACATTTATCACAATCCTTACATTTATATAGTTTTTCTCCCCTGTGTGTCCCTTGGTGGATCCGAAGTTTAGAAGAATCCACAAATCTTTTCTCACATTCTGGGCATTGATAGGGTCTCTCCCCAGTGTGAATCCTTTGATGTCGAATTAGCCTTGACTTTTCACCAAAACATCTCCCACATTCTGGGCATTCATGGGGTCTTTCCCCAGTGTGAATTCTCTGATGTTTCAGCAGGCATGATTTCCTCGAAAAAGATTTCCCACATTCTAGGCACGTTTTGCTTTCCTCCTTTATGTGTGTTTTATTATGTTTCCAAAGAAATGAGCTCCGAGTAAAACATTTTCCACACACAAAGCATTTATAAGGGCTCTGCCCTTTGTGAATTTTCTCATGTTTTCTAAACAATTGTTGATAACGGAAAGTTTCCCCACACTCCAGACATTGATAAGGCATCTCTCTGGTGTGGATTTGCTGATGTTTAAGCAGCTGCGAGTTTTGAGAAAAGCACAGCCCACATTGCACACACTTGCAGGGCTTCTCTTCACCCTGGCTGTTCTGAGGCCTAGAAAGATGCCGTCTCTCAGGAAATCTTCCCCAGCGCTTCCAGGATTCCTGAGATCTTTTTCCCTGGTGGATTCGCTGATGGGCTCCAAGGTCCGAGCCTTTAGCAAAACGCTCCCTGCACTCTCCACATCTGTAAGGCTTCAGTCCAGGGTGGCTCCGGAGATGTTTGGCAAAGCTCCAAATTCCAGGAAAGGAGTTCCCACAATGAAAACACAGGTGGGATCCATTCCCCATGTGCAGCTTACGGTGGATCAAAAGGAGGGACCGGTAACCAAAGGATTTCCCGCACTTGGAGCATTTGGAGTGTCTCCCCTGATTTCTCTGAGGGGACCTTTGGTCAAAGTGTTTCCCCCTCTGCATAGTTTCCTGGGGCTGCTCATTTCCAGGGCTTTCCATCCAAGAAAACTTTAACAATCAGAATTTTGGGCAAAAAGTTAGAAGATGGGCAGGAGGATGGGCTCCAGCACAAGTCAAAAAGCTCAGAAGATGAAACCTCTGGTCCTGGTGACTGAGCGAAATTGGATCCTGCATGCAGAACTTCCTCCAAAGGTTTTCCTGGTGGCCCCTGCAGGATGAAGAAAAAAGAAGTGAAGGAGAGAGGAAGATTTATTTTCTTCGGCTTTCCAAGTAGCCCAAACAATAGCTGGAAGACCCTCTATATGAACCCTGGAGGGGCTCCCAAAGCCTCTATTCTCTCCTCCCCAGAATCAAAGCCATGCTGGGATCCTCCCTGTTGAGCTAACCTTCCTTTCCCTTTTCTTAGCAATTTATTTATTTATTTATTTAGATTTCCCTTTTTTTTAGCAGGATGAGAGGAATAGCTGACAGAGTCCCTGTTGCTGCCTGAAGTGGGGATGATCCCTGCCTTTTCCTTTTGCTCGGCTGGTGGGGTGGTGATAATACATGATATGAGACAAACTGCAAAGAGCACCCCATAGGATTGACATGTGCCAGGTAGATCTAATTGTGTACAGAGTACAACCTGTGTAGCTGTTCATGGACACTGTTCTTTGAGCCAGTACAGATTGAATATGTCTTCCTCCTGGAATGGCCTCCTAGTGTTGCTTTATAGATTAGGGAGGATGCAGATCCATTGATTGGGACCAGCAATGCAGTTTGAACATTGAACATTCAGTAGGGAAGAAATAGGTTCCATTAAAAAACCTGCCCCTATATATGAACCTAAAGAGAAAGACCGATGGAAGTGTAAAAAGATAGCACCTACCCTTCTCCTAGAAGAATGAAATATTCTAGGAAATATTAAAAAGGTAGAATATTATACCGCCCTGGATGAGAAAAGAAGAAACATGTTCTTGGAAAGCAGCCCCTACCTTTGTTAATAGCCTATCAGAAAGACTGGTGCCAACCTATGTACAAGACAAAAGACTGGGCCAGTCTATCTACAAAACAAAAGACCTTCACCCTCAGGACATGATAGGATTAGCCCTCACTCAAGATCCAGGACAAAGGCATTAAGCCATAATAGGGATTGCCCAAAACTCTTTCAGAACACAACCCTCTTCATTACTTCATCACCCAGCAAGATTCAACCAAGCCTGGGACTCAAGACAACTTAGAAAGTTACCCCTGGATGGCCCCATGGGAGTCTGACAACCAATCAGAATACCTGCCCTTACACAGAAACAGGACGGTCCAAGGCGGGGCCCAAGAGAGGTAAAAAATCTCTCTCTCTCTCTCTCTCTCTCTCTCTCTCTCTCTCTCTCTCTCTTCCATGTGCTCAATTGCCCAGGACCTCAAACTATGTGGTCCTGTCCACCATTAAACCATCTTTCCAAGCAGCCTCCATGTTTCCAGTGTCTTTCTCCCCAGTTGGAGCTGAACCCAGATGGACATTTCTTCCAACAATTTGGCACCCAAAGATGGGATTCCAATCTAACCTGACCAATGGACTTGGCCCAGGTAAGCCTCCCTTGCCGGTAGCAGACCCACTGAGTTGTGGGTGAGTTTTCCTGGACCTTGGCCATTTGGAACAAAGGTTATAATGGGGTTTTGAGTTTTGAACTCAAATGCTGCTTGGAAAGAAATTGAGTACCTCTGAATTTTAACTTTAAAGCCCAGAAAAGCGTAGGAAATGTGTGTGTGCTTGTGTGTGAGGGAGAGGACCCATCTCCCAATCACAGCTGGATCTTGCTTCCTCTGTGCCTTTCCTAACCGCAGAAAGACTAGCAGAGTCTGGAGAGTATGGGGAATTTGCCAGAGAACAGCATCTCGTGTAGGGAAAAGGGCAGGGGTGAAATGCTCCCAGTTCGGACCGGATCACTCGATCCGGTAGCGATGGCGGCGGGTGGTTCGGAGAACTGGTAGCAAAAATCCTTGCCCCTCACCCATGCCCAGCTGAGCCGCGCGATCATCAGAGGCTTTTTAAAAACTTTTAAAAGCATTTTTTTTCCTAAAATCGTGCGGCTCAGCTGGGATCGTCAGAGCCTTTTAAAAGCATTTGTTTCAACCGAAGAGGTTGTAGAAAAATTGCTTTTAAAGTAAAAAAAAGAGAAAAGTTGGCCATGCCCACTCAGTCATATTACCCACCACCACCAAGCCACGCCCACAGAACCAGTAGTAACAAATTTTACATTTCACCATTGAGGAAGACATATTAAATCTGTGCTGGCCCAAAGAACAGTGCCCATGAATACCTACATAGGTTGGATTGTGTACACAATTAGATCTATCTGGCACATATAAATCCTATGAAAGGATCATTGCAGTTTGTCTCACATCATGTAGCATCATCCCCCACTCCCCCGAGGAAAAGGAAAAGGCAGGGATCACCCCCAGTTCAGGCAGGCAAATGGAAGGCAACAGGATCCCAGCATTTCTTTGATTCTGGGGGGAATCAGCAGAAGAGGTTGTTGAAAAAATGGTTTTAAAAGTAAAAAAAAAAAAGGTTGGCCACGCCCACCTAGTCACATTACCCCACCACCACCAAGCCACGCCCACAAAACTGGTAGTAACAAATCTTACATTTCACCACTGGAAAAGGGAGAGAGGGTGTGAAATGGAATGGAATGGAAAAGTGAATGAGAGTGTTGAACTTTGGGCAACCAGCTGGGAAGTCACTGAGCAAAGAAAGCTCTGTGTTAGGAGGTGCAGGTACTCCTCTGCTTAGGAAAAGCAGCAGATCCTCCCAGACCTCCAAGGGTTTGAAAACTGTTAGGCTGGGTTCCTTGGAAAGGAGGTGCCCGTACTCTGAGGGAACCAATTCAATTCAAATCTTTATTGTCAGCGCACAACATATGTACAATGAGATTGGTTGAGTTCTCTCAGTGCGCCCCCTTCCCAACACAATACAACTCAGAGTGAAGACAGAAAATCCCTAACCCAATAAATCATACTAACAAAACACCCAGTCCTATTGCACCAGTGTGAACATGTTACACATTGCGCCGGCCCTGCAGTCCATCATACTACGTAGTTATGATGTTATTTCTCATTCAGCCCACGGATAAAAACTGTTTTTCAGCCTGTTTGTGCGGCTGGCTATACTTCTATATCTCCTTCCCGATGGTAGAGCCCTCCCAGACGTTTTTTTCCTCTGAACACTGACAGCTGTGGCCCAGCTAAGCCAAAGTGAACCCCACATCTGAGGGGGAACATGGGAAGCTGTAGCTCGAGAGTAGTGACAGGAACCCCCCTAGGAGATTTAGGAAAAAGATATGAGCAAATGGTGTAAAGAGTGGGCTTTGCTCAGGGACAAGACGAAGCTGGAAAACCAATCTGGCTAAATAAAGGTACTGTATTTTTCGGAGTATATGACGCACCGGAGTATAAGACACAGCTTAGTTTTTGGGGAGGAAAATAGGGGGAAAAAAATCTGCCTACCAGGTATTCATCTGGCTAACGTCCTTAGTCTGGCCAACTTCAGCACATTAGTTTGCTGGTTTTGAGCCGGTGCACACGCTTTTTATCCCCTACTTGGGGATAAAAAACAGCTTCTAAAGCACAGCTGAGAGGGAGCAGCAATGAGATAAGCAGGCAAAGAACTGAGACCACTTCACTCGCTAGCACCTAGGTAGGGCTGAATCTCAAAAGAGTGCATCGTGGTTCCCATTTTCAAGAAAGGAAGGGAAAAAAAACAAGAGATTTAGGAAACTACAAACCAATCAGCCCAACATCAATACCTGGGAAAATCCTGGAAAAGATAATAAAAACACAGGTCTGCAAACATCTAGAAACAAAGTTGTAATTAAAAGCCATTATGGGTTGGTAAAAAACAGATCACGCCAATCCAATCTTATTTCGCTCTTTGATAAGAATGGTTAGTCTAGAGAAAAGAAGGATTGGGGGTGACATGATAGCTATTCCAGTATTTGAAGGGCTGCCACAACATTCCTATTTATAAATTCCTTTTCTTTTAAGTACCGTATTTTTCAGAGTATAAGATGCACTCCTCCCTCCCCAAAGGAGGCTGAAAATATGGTTGTGTCTGATACTCTGAATGTAGCTTTTTCAAGCCTTTTTTTTAGCCCTAAAAAGGCATTAAGTTTTCTGTGCACTTTGACTGCTCCCTCCGACCCTCAGCTGTGCTTTAGAAGTGGAGGTCAACCTATTCTCCAAAGCACCAGAAGGCAGAACAAGAAACAATGGATGGAAACAAATAAAGGAGAGAAGCAACCTGGAATTAAGGAGAAACTTCCTAAGAGAGAGGACAGTTAATGAGCGTAGCAACTGGTCTGCAGAAGTTGTGGCTGCTCCAACACGGGAGCCTTTTAAGCAAAGAAAGGACAGCAACCCATCTGAAACGGCAGAGGGTCTCCTGCTTGACCAGGGGGCTGGACTAGAAGACCTCCAAGGTCCCTTTTCCCGCCCTATTCTGATGGATTAAACCTACCAACGTGGGGCTGATACTTCACAGCCTCCTTCAGAGCAAAACCGGGCAAATAATTTTTTTCTAATTCAGTTTTGTAGAAAGAAAAGTAAACAATTAAAATACTAAAATAAAAGCAAAGAATATCAGTTCTTCTCCATTTAAATGAAACAGAAAGTGGCTCTTTTCTCCGTTGGGAGGAAATGAGCTCAATTCAAGCAATTTAAACCTTTTTCTTCCCCCTAAAGGAAACCCCCCACCCCCGATTGAAGGGAGGAGGCGGCTATTTCCTGCATTGAGCCCATAATCCCCCCTGAGACCCTGGAGAGAGAAGCCCCGCCCTTTGCCCTCCGTGGGGCGGGGCTTCCCCCCCTTTGCCCAGAGGCTCCCCGTCCAGCCCCGCCTCCACCCGGGACCCTCCTGGCACCCCTGCAGGGGCCGCTCGGGGCTACCTTCCTCCGGGCAGCCCGAGGGAGAGCGGGAGCCCCACCTGCCCGCAGCGGGGCCGAGGAGCAGCCTTGCCGGACAGCCAAGAATTCGCTCAGCCGCCCAAAACGCCGCAAGTGGGGAAACCACAGAGAGGGAGAAAGAATGACAGGAGGTTCCTAGAGAGGCCCCACGGAGGCTTCTCCCCGCCTTTTCCGGCCCTGTTTCGTCCCCGAAAGTTTGAAAGACGCTCTAGCCCCTCCTTCCTCTCCTCCCCCGTGATCGGCTGCAGTTTCGGGGTCCGGCAAGAGCTGCTTCCCCTTCGGAGGGCGCTGGGCGAGCCGCCTCTTTCCCGGCCGGGCGGAGTCCAGAGAAGCCGGGATCCTTTCCCTCCCTCCCCTCTCCCTGCTTTCCCCCAAAGTTTGGGGGGACTTGGAGGCGGGAACGGGCGCTGGGGTCCCTCATCCGGCAACTGGCAAGGCTGAAACGGTTGGGGAGGATGGGCTCCGTAGTACTGAGCTTGGGATCGTGGCTTCCCCAGGGACAGGAACCGACATTAAACTAGGATTGCCTTTCAGCCAAGCCCCCCGTTCATTGCTGGCCGGCCGGTCTCCCTGCAGCAGAGGCAGCCCTGGAAACCCCCCTCCTTCTCCCACTAGGTGCAAAGGGCGAGTTTAATTCCCTGCCTTCCTTGCCTTTGATTCCTTCCCAAGGAGCTCCGTCCCCACTCAGGGGCTCCTCTTCCCACGGGTGTTGAGCTAAAATGCAGCACCGAAACTACAAGTGGATGGAGCCACATGACTTGCAGGTGGATCAGAGGCTTTAATGGGGTGGGTGTTTTGCCAGTTTTAGAAAACAGGCTACACTTTCCCCATACTCTGCACCTCAGGGCACCAGGAAAGCACATCCTATAAGCTTTGCTTTCTCATGGTTTGCCCTGTGTGTCCCTTCTGGTGTTTCCCAAGTTCAGCAAACTCCACAAATTGTTTCTCACATTCTGGGCATTGATGGGGGTAACTGGTGGGTGTGTAACACTTTCCAAGCCACAAGTGAGAAAGCTGACAGAATAACAGACTTGGAAGGGAGCTTGGAGGTCTTGTAGCTCAATCCACCACCCAAGCGACAGATCCTACAGCATTCTAGACAAATGACTTGTCTAGTCTCTCTTTAAAAGCTTCCACTGATGGAGCCCTCGCAACTTTTGGAGGTGAGCAGTTCCACTGATCAACAGTTCTCTTAGGAAATTGTCCTTATTTCCAGGTTGTGTCTCTCCATCAGTTTCCAGCCATTGCTTCTTCAGCCTTCAGGTGCTTTGGAAAGTAGGTTGTCCCCCTCTTCTTCATGACAGTTCTCAAATATAGGAATGCTGCCATCCTGTCACTCCTAGTTCTACACTTCCTTCGACTAGACATAAGCAGCAACCTTTCCTGTTATGCTGTGGCCTCCAGTCCCCTACTTATCTTTCTTGCTCTTCCCTGCACCCTTACTAGCCTCAGCATCTTTTCTGTATCGTGATACAAAATGTACAAAACCCCCAAGATGAACTTTAGCCCAATCTGGAACGTTTATGAATTAAATGGTTTGAAATGCTTGGAGGGCTGCAAAGAAACCCCAGGGGTAGGATCTACAGAGCCTTGGTGGTGCAGCGGACTAAAGTGCTGTTAAGTAGCACTTAGCTGCCAGCTGCCTGCAATTACTGCGAGTTCAAATCTCACCAGGCTCAAGGTTGACTCACCCTTCCATCCTTCCGAGGTAGGTAAAATGAGGACCCGGATTGTGGGGGCAATAAGCTGACTTTGTATTAAAAAAAAGAACACTGCTTAGGGGGGCCCGAAAGCCCTACTAAGCAGGTATATACAAAAGTATGAAGGCTATTGCTTAACGCATTGACTCCTGAGTCTCCGGAGAAGGGCAGCATATAAATCGAACCAATAAATAAATAAATAAATAAATAATCTTCACGAGACTTTGCCTTGTCTGTTTTGGAAAGAAAAATGATATTGGAGTCAAGATGGATATCAGCTCTTCAAGAGAGGCTGAATCAGGAAAGAAAACCCAGAAGAGTTCTAGAATTCTTACTTTATTGATATAGGCTACATTGACAGAATCTTAAGATCAGAATGATGGTAGCCATGATATTCGCTGTGATGTTTTTCGGAAGAGAAATTTGGACAAAACGAGGATAGGAAGAGTGTGGCAGTTTCTGAACATTCATTTTGAAGAACGCTACCGAGATTATGATGGATAGACAAGTGTTGGAAAAAATGTCCATCTGGGTTCAGTTCCAAGTGGGGAGAAGACACTGGAAATATGGTGGCTGCTTGGAAAGATGGTTTAATGGTGGACAGGACCACATAGTTTGAGGTCCTGAGCAAAAAAGCACATGGGTGAGAGAGAGTTATACCCTCTGTTTGTATGCTTGTATGCGGATTGGTTGTCAGACTCCCATGGGGCCGGGTATGGGTACCTTTGTAGGTTGTCTTGAGTCCCAGGCCTGGTTGAATCTTGCTGGGTGATGATATAATGAAGGGTTTTTTTGGGCAATTCCTATTATGGCTGAGGGATAATGCTACCTTCGTTGAACAAATGGGTAGATCGGGACGCTCCATGAACAAATGGGTAGACTGGTACCGCTCTGCAAGCAGTTAAAAGCCTGGTAGATCAGTACCTCTGCTAAATCCTAAAGAATTGTCACATGACCATCAAACCCTGCCCACAAAATAAGCCACGCCCACAGAACCGGTAGTAAAAAAATTTAGAACCCACCCCTGGAAGGGGGTCAGTGAGACTTTGTCTTGCCTGTTTTGGGGAAAAAAAGATATCTGGGTCAAGACGAATGTCAGCTCTTCAAGAGAGGCTGAATCGGGAAAGAAAACCCAGAAGAGTTCTAGGATTCTCACTTTACTGATATAGACTAAAATAGACAGACAGAATCTTAAGATGAGAATGATGGTAGCCATGATATTCGCTGTGACGTTTTTCAGAAGAGAAAGTTAGACAAAACAAGGATAGGAAGAGTGTGGCAGTTTTTGAACATTCATTTTGAAGAACCACCACCAAGATTATGATATGGATAGGAAGTAAATGACATGCCCGTCCTCTGCACATATTTTAGTTTCAATTTCTCTGAGTCTGTTGTTCAATTCCAAATGTCATTTTGTTTTAAATCTTTCTCTTAGCTCTGCATATGAAAATTATGAAACACTCAATCTCTCTGCAGTTGATCTCGCAACTTCACCTTTATTCTCTGTGTTCTGTGCAGACTCACCAAGATGTTTTGTATCCCTTCCATAAGGCACTGCAAATATGGTTTTTTAAAAGTCTACTGTCTAGATTTCCTTCTACTGGGAAAGCACCAGGGGCGAAATGCTCCCGGTTTGGACCGGATCGCCTGATCTGGTAGCGATGACGGGTGGTGGTTCGGAGAACCGGTAGCAAAAATCCCTGCCCCCCCCCCCCCCCCCATGCCCAGCTGAGCCGTACGATCATCAGAGGCTTTTTTTTTTTACTTTTAAAAGCATTTTTTCTACAACCTCTTCCAACGAAAAAATGCCTTTAAAAGTAAAAAAAAAAGCCTCTGATGATCGCGCGGCTCAGCTCGGATCCTCAGAGGCTTTCGAGAGCATTTTTTTCTGCAACCTCTTGGCCGAAGAGGTGGTAAAAAATGCTTTGAAAAGTCTCTGACGATCCCAGCTGAGTTGCCTGATCGCCAGAGGCTTTTCAAAGCATTAGAAAAAATACTTTGAAAAGTTTTTTTTTAAAAAAGTGGGCCACGCCCACCCAGTCACATTACCCCACCACCACCACCAAGCCACGCCCACAGAACCGATAGTAACACATTTTACATTTCACCCCTGGAAAGCACTCTTGGATTTGCTTGTAACTGAAAGAAATTAAGTTTAAACCTTGCGTTTTTATGTTTATACATGTTTATAACGATAAACGTAGTTTATTATGGTTTATTCTAATTCAAAGAGTTATTGATACTTAGGATTTTACCTGTACTGAAGAAAGTTGGAAGTTACTTTTTCTGTTTAGATTCCCCCCCCCCCTTTTTCTGCCCTCTCCAATTTTGCTTTTCCCTCCTTCCCCCTTGCTTTTTTTCCAGTTCTTTCTCCTTGGTTTTCTTGTACTTTGTTTTTCTAAAATTTAACAAAGTTTGCAAACTTTTTATGATTTTCAGGTGCTGATCCACTAACGAAAACTGTTCCACCATGAGGGCATAGTGGGCGTTTTCCCATGTGATTTCTCTAACGTGTCGCTTTTGAGCAAAACTTTATCACACTCTATGCATCTCTATGGCTTCATTCCTCTATGGACCTTTTGATAACTTCTAAGGTTTCATTTTCGGGTAGAACTTTTCCCACTCCCCACATTTATAGGGCCTCTTCCATGTGTGCCCCATCTGGGGTCTCCGAAGTTGAGCAGACTCCCCAAATCTTTTCCCACATTGTGGGCATTCATAGCATTCTGTCCCCAGTGTGAAGTTTCTGATGTCGAATTAGGTGTGACTTTCTAGCAAAACACCTCCCACATTCTAGGCAGATTTCATTTTTCTGCACACACATTTGTTTGCAAGGCTTCTCTCCTTTGCGAAGCCTCTCATGTTTTCTAAGAGAATAGTTGCAATGAAAAGTTTTCTCACACTCGGTCATTTATATTGCTTCTCTAAGTGTCTTCTCTGATGCAACACAAGTGTATCTTTCCGTGTAAAAGATTTCTCACACACTGAGCATTTATGGCATTTCTCACCGGTATGGGTTTGGCAGTGAACTCTAAGGGATGATGAAGAAGCAAATGTTTTCCCACAGTCTAAACATTTTAACTTTTTCCCCCCTCTGTGAACATTCTCATGACTTCTGAGGCTTTGTATTGTACGGAAAAATCTTCCACACTCGATGCACATATAGGGCTTCACCCCTGTATGGATACTCTGATGTTGAAAAAGAGTTTCTTTAACAGAAAAATATTTATCACAATCCTTACATTTATATAGTTTTTCTCCCCTGTGCATCCTTTGGTGTCTCTGAAGTTCAGAAGAATCGACAAATCTTTTCTCACATTCTGGACATTCATGGGGTTTTTCTCCAGTGTGACGTCTCTGATGTCGAATTAGGTTTGACTTCTGGCCAAAACATCTCCCGCATTCTGGGCATTGATAGGGTCTTTCTCCCGTGTGGATTCTGTGATGAGCCTGAATCAGTGTTGCCGTGAGAAATCTTTTCCCACACTCCCCACATTTATAGGGCAACTCTCCTGTGTGCTTCTTCT
>WNWU01011756.1:0-10175 GCA_012654045.1 Ptyas mucosa
ATCGGTGGGAATGTCCTTGGTTCCCAGGAGAAAATATTTTGTTTTGGCTACAAATCCCCAGCTATCTCTATTTCCGCCCTCCATATCCCTCAGCTCCAATGTGGCAACACTGAAGCATCAAAATGGCCTCAGTCAGGTCAGCTTCAGGGTTGACACTCATTCTCAAATGCCACAAACTGGGCAACTGCTGTTTGGAATATCTCACCCCTTTCTACACCTAATTAAATATGGAAGAATTGGAAGGGGAGAATCAGTGGAACCTCAAAGGAGGAGACTTACCTGCCATGGCTGTACAATCTGGGGAGGTTGATGGTCTCCAACTTGTATTCTTCTCTTACCCCGTTGGGAGGAAGAGGCAGCACTGAGGACCCAGGTCACAATTTGAATTATTTGAGAAATACTGGAGGAATCCTGAGACAGGATTCTTTCAATCACATCATGAGGTGGGAATTCCCAATTCTCTTTTTCTCTGCATTTTTTCCAAACTTTCTTAGATAACACAGGACTTGAATAAGAACATTGGAACGCTTCCTTTCCATACAATATGACCGTAGATGCATAAGATTTAATGTCATAATACTGAGTCCTTCTCTTTGTCTGGATGAGGAAGGAAAACAAAGCATATTTATTTTGGAGATCAACCAGGAGGTCAAAAATACCTACACTTAAAGCTGTCAAAGTTGTTGCAATCCACACCCTTCCCACAATGGATGTATTAGTTGTATCAATCTTTTGTATTATTGCTGCTAACATTCCTGAGGCCTGAAAATCCAGTTGGCATACTATAATTTTTATTTGACTCTTGATAAGAGAAATTAACATTTTTCTTTTTTCTTGCTTGAGAGTTTCTCCAGCACTTGTCTCTATATTTGCTTCTGGGACGGTTCCTGAGAGGACAATGCAAATCCCATTTTTTAGAGCAAGAACTTCCAAGCGTCTTTTGAATTTTTCTCCTTTTTCATTGTCCTGAGAAAGGAGGCCGATCCACGTCCATTGGAACTGCAGGAGCAGCTGGACGATTGCTGAGTAAGGAGGTTCTTGATTTGGGGTCATCCGATATGAAAAAGGAAAATGATAATTTTGCTCAGCCATCTGGTTGATGACACTATAGTTGATCTAAGATAAAAGAGAAAATATTGGTAATTTGTGCCAGTTTTAAAGATAAAAGTCAGATGGTAAATCTAAGGGCCCTTCCACACTGCTGAGAGACACAATAACTGCATGAATTTTACTGCTTCCGTTGATGTTTTGTCCTGTTGTCTTGTATGCTCCCTTTGAAACCAGGGAACTCTGAATTATCTGTGGGTGATGTTCATTGGTGGTCCTCATAGAGCACATCCTTCTGGTCACATTAGAACTCTGTGGGTCATCCATCCACTCAGTCAATTAGTCAATCAGAATAGAGCTGGAAAGTCTTCTAGTCCAACCACATGTGTGTGTGTCTGTGTGTGTTTCTGTGAGTGTGTGCTTTCTGTGCGTGCACAGCGTTCCAAATACACCAATTTGAAGCTTTTTTTTAATAAAAGTTTTTTTTTATTTTTTTAGACAAACACATATACAAACATACAATGTATTTTCTTTGAACAGAGTATTTGGCCAGTTCACAAATTTAAGCAATATTTAGTTATTTCAATTAAGTTTACAATTTCTGTATTTCCTTTTTGCCATATGTATTCCTTATCTATTTTTTTTAAAGAGCCAATATTAACCTTCATTCTCATCTCTAATCTTAATCATAATCCAATTCAATTTTTCCCTTCTATCTATATTATACCCCTTCCCATTGTCATCTATTTTTATATCTATCCTTACATTAGTTAGTTATATAACATTACAGTTGTTTAATATAAATCCAATATTTTAGTATAGATCAGTTAATTATATAACTTTTGTTTTGTATATTAATCAATATGAATATAAATCTTCCAATTATTTCCATGCAATCCAATTTCTTACAAGTCAATTAGTTATATTTACCAATAATAATAAACCAAATAATTTCCCCCCCTTTATGTTACTCATTAAACTCTCCTAATAAATCAAATAGTTTTGCCCATATAATCCTCCAAATCACAACTTAATCATTTCTACTTTCATCACAATATAGAATTAAAAATATTTCAATCGTTACAATTTTTCCTAATTAAATTTAACAATGTTCTAGCTGTTATCCAAGCTACAGCTTAATCCTTTCTATTTTCACCACCATATACTATTACAGATATTTCGATTGCCACAGTTTATGCTTATTCATATTTCTAAAAGAAATTCAAACAAAGAAAAACTTGTCATTATCTAGATTTCAAAGATACAAAAACAAATATTCCAATTGTTATTCATTTCATTTTTGCAATTGTATGATTTCCCATTTGTTTCTTACTACTATTCATATTTCAATTCTAATTATATATAACATCTTTCTTTTTCATTTCTTTTTCTCCCTTCCCATTTCTTTTTCTTTTTTCTTTTTCTTTCTCCTTTTTTTCTTTTGTATTTTAAAATCTTGAACTCTCTTCTTTTGTCCTAAATTTCCCCTTGTTTCCCGTCTCGTTTCTCTTTTTCTTATCTCCCCACTATTTATCCCATTGTTTATTTCTGTGTAATCATTCTGTATTTCACAAATCTGAACTCTTCCATTTTGCCCTGCATTTCCTGTTGTTTTCCATCCTTTTCCTCTCTTTTTTTCTTTTCACTGTTAATCCCAGTGTAGTCATTTAAATTCTTTGTATTCTTTCTATGCCACCCTTCTCTTCTTCTTTGTCTCTTTCCGTCTTTTCTGTTTTTTCCATTCTTAATCCCAATGTAATCTCTAAAAATCTTCTTTTTATTATTACTATTTACATATTCAATTATTTTTCCAAAATTACTCTCATTGTCTTTATCTTCTTCTTTATATTCAGTCTCTGTGTCTTGCTTCTCTATCTTTGTTTCTTTGTTAGCTTGAGCGTGCTCTATCTCAATTTTTGGGTCCTCAAGTTTCAATTCTCCATGTAACATTGTAATTATTCCTCTTATTTCCGCTTTCCACGACGAGTACATCATTTCCATCATTTCTCTAATTTCCTGCACCATTTTGTTTTTTCTGTGTTAATATCGTTCCAGTTTTAAAAGTTCCATTGTTTTCCCTTTTTTTCCCTTAAAGTCTAGGTGTTTGCAGACAAAGCAATCCTTCCCAAAAGTTCTTGGGACTAGTATCACTGATGTAGTTCAAAATTTTCCAAAACAAAGATTCCAAATTGCAATGTTCTTTTTTTTCTCCTGAAGATGTCTCTCTACAATCCACAATTCTCTTAATTGTTTAACAGAGTATCCATTTTGTATCAATCCTCGTTCACAATCTAGCTTCTTTTTTCTTCTTTTTAACTTTAAAAATACCAAATCAATTTTTATAGTCTAGTCCAAATTAAACAGTACTTCCCCCCTCTTCCCCTCCCCCTTTATTTTATCTTTAGGTATACAGTACTTCTGTTGCAGGGATTAATATCCCATTGTCTTTTATTTTTCTTAGCTTTCATAAAGAAAGGATCTATTTATTTTCTTTCCAATCCTTTAGTCAGTTTTGGGGTTACTTCTTCTAATTCTTAAAATTTTCCAAATAATTTTATTCAAAAGTCAATTTGCTTTTCGGGTTTTTGTCTCTTTAAATTCTGCTTGCATCCTCTTTTTCTGCCCCCATGCCCATTAGCCGCTTTTTATGCTGGAGGTTTCAGGTTTTAAAATAATTCTTTTTATTGTTACTTTGCCTGTAGGTTGGCTGTCACTCACCCAGCTTCAAAAACTCTGTTGCATTCAATGCTCCTGCTCAATACTTAGTCCGGTTGCCCCAGCTTCCTGACAGCCGCAATGGCTACTGCCCCCACCGCTGAATCAGAGAGAGATTCCTCTGACCTTTGAGGAACTTGCCTGTTCCTCTTTGTCTTCCAAGGTGCCTCTCCTTCTTCCCCATCCCTACAGGGCAGTTCTGGTCCAAAGACCCCTCAGCAGCAGTTAGTCAGTCCGGGTTTTCGCGGAGCTCATCAGAGCCTGCTATTTCCCTGACTGTCTCGCCACGATGCTTCCGGTTGAATCCCCCAATTTCAAGCTCTATAGCTTACCTTCTAGGGTAGCCATGGTACGTAAAACAGCTGAAGCATCCACCATGCCATGCAAATCAGTTGAGCTGAGAAACGCACAAAAATAGGACAAGATAGGGTGTGGGCAGGTGGGCAGGGACAACTGATTGCCGGAACTACCAGTTCACTAGAACCAATCCAAACCGGCAGCAGCCCAGGACTGCATGTATATAGAGGCACACAGTACACAGACACACACAGAGACACAGAGACACACAGACATACACAACACACATATACATACATAATGCATATACATACATATATATGTATATATGTGTGTGTGTGTGTATACATACACACACACATATATGTGTATATACACACTCACACACACATACTTTGTGAATTAAAAATTCTTTCAGCTCTTCTAATATTTACTCTTTGATTTTCAATTTATATGGAGAAATATACTGTATACAGGTGCTGCCTTCTAGGCAAATCTGAACGTTTTACAACATGGAATTAATTTCATTTGGCTTTATACCTGTGGAATTTTATAGATGCTCAAGACTTTGGAAATATGATCAAAGAGTTCAGAATCCATCTCTTCAAGAATCGCCAGCAGGTTCTTTTGTCTTCCACATCTGTAGTTTGGGATGTTCTCCTGTCCTGTAGACAGCACATCCAGCATGGCCTCATATGTCATTCTTGCATTGAAAAAGTTCTCATAGATGTTGTAGCCCAGGGTGATGTTGGGTAAGAGCCTTGAATTCTGATTGACTTCATTAACAGCCAACAAGAAGGGTAGAGTGTTGTAGAAGTTGGTCTCACTGCAATATAAGAAATTTCATCATCTTTTTTTCCTCTATATGAAAGATTTATGTGATCAACTTAAAAGCAATTGCGTTCTTTTTGCTGATGACATAAAATTATTCAATTCTACAGATAATTCTGTTGTTTTGCAAAGTGATCTAGACTATGTGTCTGAATGGTCATCTATTTGGCAACTTCAAACTTTGATTCATAAATGCTCTGTCTTACATATTGGTAAGTGTAATTAGAATGTCAAGTATGAGATAGGTGGCATTGATCTAGCAGATGACCCTCACCTTGTTAAGGACCTAAGTGTACTTATCTCTGATGATTTATGCTCCAAAGCTCACTGTAACAGCATTGCTAAAAAAGCATTAAGAGTTGAAAGCTTAATTTTGTGAAGCTTTTTTTCTGGAAACATTGTATTGCTCATTACAGTTTATGAAACTTATCCCAGACCAATCTTAGAGTATTGTTCAACTGTTTGGAATCCCCACCATATATCTGACATCAGTACAATTGAGCGGGTTCAGAAGTATTTCATGAGAAAAATCGTGCACTCTTCTGTACACAATAGAATTCATGTCAGGGTTCCAACGGATGCCCTAAATAAATCATGAGCCTTGAGCCAAGCTTCAAAAGAAATCTAGTTATTTATTAGGAGCTTCATGTTGGCACATTCCCAAGTGAAGCCAACTCTGACCCCATATAATTTATGCCCCAATCATGACCCTGTTTCCTCCCTCCCCCCATGGTGTGTCATCAATCACATTCACCAATGGAGCAATTTTGTGAGTTGTAAAGATCACTCGTCTCCAGCCACTGTGGTAATCCTGGGATACAGCCTTGAGAGAGATAAGCCTGTAATGTGCATCTGTCTTTGGCTGCCATGCTGTTTTGTTGGTTTCCCATCCCCCTGGCCTATGGCAACTCGAGAGCAAGCCAGGGATGCTTTGCGAGTTGACATTTCAATTAAATTATTCGATTTATTTGAACTTTGCAAGTGTTAAACATTTTTGAAATTTCTATGAGAAGAACAGTCCCACTGAGAACACTAGGAGCTTCTTGCCAAAAGAAATATCAGAGAGAGATAGCAAGCTTGTGATGTCAGGATCAAAGGAATTCTATCAAAATCACCAGAACTGATTCTGCCTTTCATTTTCTCCACATTATGACTTGGGAGGAAAAAATGAGGAAAATTATTCTTATAGTTCAGTAGCAAGGTAAGGAAAACTGTTACAATAGTAAGAAACCTCCACACCTTCTTCTACTCACAAAGAAAGTGTGAAGGTTTCTTACTATTGTAATCGTTTCAATCTGCTTAGAATAAACTTTTTGCAAAACCAAAAGCATTTATTTTATTCACTTACCTATTTAGAAAGCAAATATATCACTCATTTCAATTCACAACAATCCATAAAATGTAATTAAAATCATACCACTCAGGTGTGAACTAAATCATATCTCTGATGAATATACAGTAGAGATGACAAATAGATTTAAGGAATTAGATCTGATAGACAGATTGTCTGAAGAACTATGGACGGAGGTTCGCAACATTGTACAAGAGGTAGCAACATAAACCATCCCAAAGAAAAAGTAATGGAAGAAAGCAAAATGGCTATCAGAGGAAGCTTTGCAAATAGCTGAGGAAAGAAGGGAAGTGAAAATCAAGGGAGAAAGAGAAAGATAGATCCGACTGAATGCAGAATTCCAGAGAATAGCTAGAAGAGATAAGAATACCTTCTTAAATGAACAGTGCGAAGAAATAGAAGAAAATAAAAGAATAAGGAGGAACAGAGAGCTCTTCAAGAAAATGGGAGATATGAACAAAACATTTCATGCAAAGATGGGCATGATAAAGGACCAAAATGGCAGGGACCTAACAGAGGCAGAAGAGATTAAGAAGTGGTGGCAAAATTACACAGAAGAACTATACAAGATCCATATCTTCCCAGTCCTCAAGAATGCTAATAAGGGATGCTACCAAGTGTACATGTATAGGTTGTGATCATATGATATGATTTCTTCCTGTTATATCACCCTGGAGAGGACTAAGGGTTGGATTCAAGTGCTAAATTAGCAAGTGGAATTACCTATCTGAAGATGGATATCTGTTCACCAAGCCTTCTTTAGACCTAGAGATATGCAGCAAAATACTCATGGCTTCCATAAGAAATATCTAGCTATAAAAACTTTTAAGGTACTGGTAGGATTTTAGCTGGGGTTTTTAAAGGACCTTGCAGAGTGCCCTGTAAGGAATTTTAGAAGATTTTAAGCTGAGATTTTAACCAGAATTTTAAACATTTTTAACAAACTTATTTACTATGACACGGGAAAACACCAGAGATTTTAATTTTTTGCATATACACAACCGCAAAAACTTGAGAAGACACACACACACACACACACACACACACACACATATGTATGTATGTATGGATGGATGGATGGATGGATGGATGGATAAAGAAAAGACATTGGAGCAGGTAAAATCAATCACCCGAACCCTTGGAGGAGCTGACAATTACCTTTTCAGTTGGTGGGTTGGAGGCTTGGAGAATGAAAATTGGTACAACCGAGATAATATTCCAGACATTATTCCCGTAATCCAGTAGTCTCCTGGCTTGTAGTAATGGAACCACTCCTTTTCTTCTATAATCACCTTAAATGGACATTTCATCAGCGTACTGGCACAGGGAATTTGAGACAGAAACTGAAGCAGAAAAAGCTGTGTATGCAGCATCAGCAACAGTATGTGCAGCATCAGCAACATTTGACATACAGTATACTGCAGGAGATCTTTCCTAGAGTTCTTTCTTCAGCACAGAGTTAAATCTGTGAAGAAGGTTCAGTTTGCCCCCAGATTTGGAAGAGCTATCTGCAATTTCAGACTGCTAGAGTATTTGCCCAGCTTTATCCCAAACTCTGATCTCATCACAGGTGTCTTACAAATCAGATTATCACATGCTGTCTGTCCCATTTGTTGTCACATTGATTGGCCACTAATTGTGGTCGTGGAAATCCCATGAACCTTGTTCAAAGGTGAATAAATAATCATGATTTTGATAATTAGAAGGGGAATTGGGAATGAGCCTTGGCCATAGAAGTGCTGTTGGAGAAAAGAGTTTTGTTTGACTCAGGAGAATAATCCTAATTTGAGAGTCGAGAAAGGAACAATTCAGGGAAGTTTGATTGCTTTTTAGTCTCCAAACTTATTCTTTAAATTGTAAAGATTAAAATGTGGAAAAACAGTTCAACACTCTTGAAGTAGGCAGTGGGCCATTATAATTCCTTCATATTTTGTCTGGTGTGGATGAGGCCATCTTCTTCAATGATGATTAGATACTCCAGAATGGTTAACTCCAGATCATGACATATTGATCACTGGCTTCCAGCAGTTTGGCAGATCGAATCTCACCAGGCTCAAGGTTGACTCAGACTTCCATCCTTCTGAGGTCGGTAAAATGAGGACCCAGATTGTTGGGGGCAATATGCTGACTCTGTAAACTGCTTAGAGAGGGTTATAAAGCACTATGAAGTCATATATAAGTCTAAGTGCTATTGCTGTTGGAGCCTCCTGTTAAATGTCTTGTATCTGGCATGTGGCATGGCATGGCTTAGTGGGCATGGCTTGGTGGGCGTGGCAGGGGTGGGATGCTGTGGAATCTCTGTTTCCTCCGCAGTCCAGGGGTGGATTGCTGCAGTGTCCCCATTTCCTCCTGATCGGCTGGGAGCTGGGAGGCCGAGAATAGATGGGGGCGGGGTCAGTCAGAGGTGGTATTTGCCGGTCCTCTGAACTACTCAAAATATCCACTACCAGTTCTCCAGAGCTGGTCAAAACCTGCTGAAACCCACCTCTGATCTACACCCCACTTTCTTTTTTAAAAATCTTACTATCAGTGAGCAATCATGTGCCTTGGTGGGGCAAAGAGCCTATCAAAGAGCCTTGGTGGCGCAGCAGACTAAAGTGCTGTTAAATAGCACCAGCTGCCTGCAATTACTGCAAGATCGAATCTCACCAGGCTCAAGGTTGACTCAGCCTTCCATCCTTCCGAGGTGGGTAAAATGAGGACCTGGATTGTGGGGGTAATAAGCTGATTTTGTATAAAAAAGAACACCGCTGGGGGGGGGCAAAAGCCCTACTAAGCAGATATATACAAAAATATGAAGGCTATTGCTTAATGCATTGTAAGCTGCCCCGAGTCTCCGGAGAAGGGCAGCATATTAAATAAATAAACAAACAAAAACAAACAAACAAACAAATATGTCTTGGCCACTCTGAAGCAATGGAAGAGACTCCTGTCCCAAAGGTGCTTTTTCAAGAGACAACTGGACTTTCTGGAAACCAAGAAAGTGCAGTTGCCTCCCCCCCCCCCCCAAGAAGAATGAAATATTTTGAGAAATATTAAAAAGGCAGAAAATTATATTTCCCTAAATATGAAATAGAGAAACATGCTCTTAAAAGGCAGGAAACGGATTCAGTCTTTCTTAATAGTCCCAAAGAAACTGAGGAGACCACCTTTTAAAAATGCAGATTTGGTAATCCATTCAAGACAGAATTAAAACCCCAAGGAAGCCAGCATCTAGGATTAGCAGTATTCCAGTATTTGAGGGGCTGCCACAGAGAGGAGGGGGTCAAACATAATGTGTGAAACTGATCAGTATGGGAATAAAAATACATTGCAATTGCTTTGCTTTTCCAATGCTTTCTCAATATCCAAAGAGAGAGAGAGTGTAGAAGGAAGAGGAAAAGGCATTGAGAGACCATTACCAAGACAAGGTCAGATAAAAGTAGCACTGACTTATATGATATAGCTTTCCTAATCTGTAATACACTGAAGGGCTGACTGACAAAAAGACAAAGACCAAGAAAAGACACATGCACAAAAACAAATTTACATATTTCTAGGTAAAGGTTTAGGTGGGTATAGGTAAAGATTTCCCCTGTCAGTCATGACCAACCCAAGGGGCCGTGCTCATCTTTGATTCACAAATGAAGAGCCTTTATCTGAAGATGCTTCCATGGTCATTTGGCTGGCATGACTATGCACTGAAGATGCACGAAACATTGTTACTTTCCCACTGAAGTGGTACCTGTTTATCTTCTTGCATTTACATGCTTTTGAATTGTTAGGTTGGCAGGACACACACAGAGACACACAGGCACTGTATGTACAGAATATGGAGATGGAAATGGATAAAAAACAGGAACCAATTTTAGTACTCAGAAGCACATTGTCACAGCATGTCTATCTATCTATCTATCTATCTATCTATCTATCTATCTATCTATCTATCTATCTA
>WNWU01011757.1:11712-22060 GCA_012654045.1 Ptyas mucosa
CAAGGGAAAATACATGGTGGCTGTGGAGATCTTCTCCATTTTGGCTTCAGCAGCTGGATTACTGCTCTTCATATTTTCTCCCAAATGCTATATCATTGTTCTGAGACCTAATCTGAATAAGAAGGAGCAACTAATGAAAAAATGAAACTGATTTTAACACCATATCCCTTGAATGAATCCTAATTGCTTGCTTTTAGCATATTATGCTAAAAGGTATTGGTTGCTAGTCAGTTGTTATGTCCTGTTAAAGTGACCGTATTTAGTCCATTTTTCATTCTACACCTTACAAAGACTTAATCTGCACCTTGTCAGAAAATCTGCACCAACCTGAGATTCATTCTCTAGTGTGACAGATCTATGTGCTTCTGGAACCTCAGTTTTTTAAACTCAATCCGTGTCCTATTCTTGTGTGCACTAACTCAGTTTTCGACTAATCTCTCTCCTGGAAGATCTTTCTAACCCACACCTGGTCCATAGTTACCATATTCTGTGCCCTGCTTAGGTTGAAGGGTGAGAACCGGCAACTTGAATTGGCACCAGTGTAATTAGACATAATCCATGTAGCTCCTGAAGTAGTTTTATTATATAAATTAAAAACATGACATTGTTTAGCAATTCTGTATTTTTGTATTCTTATTTCTTCTTCTCTTTCTATCCCTAATCCTATATGCACAATGACATCTTATTAAGGACATGCAGTTATTCGTGTAATTTTTAACTCAATAGTTGATGTATGAATAGTATGCCTACCTCACATCTTTCTCTCTCTGTCTCTCTCCTACACACACACACACACAGAAAGGATGGAAGGCTGAGTCAACCTCGAGCCTGGTGAGATTTGAACTTGCAGTAATTGCAGGCAGCTGAATGTTAATGAATGTTAATAACTGCTTTAGTCTGCTGCGCCACCAGGCTCTTTATGTCTTCCAAAAGTTCATAGCACTGCAGCAGTGTCTATTGAGATATGATAAACATGTTTCTGTCTGATATATCTCAAACCACCATTGCAAAGAATGGTACTGATTAGTAATTAAGGATAGTTATTGTCCCTTATTCACCAAATCTTAAGAGAAACTCCAGCAGGGAGGACAGTGGAGTTCAGTTACCCACGCTTCTGAGTTTGCTGCCTCTGTTCTTAGACTTTTAGACTCTATGGTACCCTTGCCAGAGGTTATTTGCACCTTTCCCGTTTTGTAGATGTATTCAACCGTTGAACTTCTTGTACTGCGAGACTCTCCCCTCTCGCAGGTTTGCCATCCACGTTATCGAGGGCCTACCTTGATGATGGGTTTTGGAACCCAGAGAGGTGGTATGCTGTGAAGAGGGGGTTGAGGGGTTTCTTACATAAATTTTTAGGTAAACTGTTAAGGGGTTCCAGGGAGGGGGAGGGTCGGATTTTAATTCGGACTGTGGGTATGGGGGATAACCCACTAAAGGGAAGGTCGGGTCTAGCTGTGAAGCATGGCATAGGGGGTGGGGGATCCGGGGTTGAGGGGAGGGCTGGAGCTTATCCAGATAGTGTTTCTAACATCAACATCGTGAGTGGGAGGGGCAGACATGGCGGGAGCAGGGGGCCATATCGTGTTAGGGGAGCGCGCGCTCGCTGTTTATGAGCGGTGGCACGCTCCGGCCCCCAAGGCTCCACTCGTTTTCCAGGTAGCACAGACCCTCAAGGCCCGGGCCTTCGGCTGATGTTGTGCAATGCCAGGTCTGTAATAAATAAGGCCCCCCTCATTTGTGAACTTGTTCAGGAGGGGGGAGCAGACCTGGCAGGTATCACAGAGACCTGGTTGGGCCATGAGGGGGGTTTCCCCTCATTGAAATGTGCCCACCAGGTTTCCACGCATTCCATCAGCCGAGGTCACAGGGGAGGGGCGGGGGGGTAGCGGTTATTATTAAAGAAGGTCTTAGACCGAGGGAGGCCACTGTTCCTCAGACGGCCGGCTGTGAGTCCCTCCTTGTGAAGTGGGGCCATGGGGTACAGATGGGTTTGCTGATCACGTACCTGGTTCCCTGCCACATGGCAACAGCCCTGCCCGAGCTACTCAACGTCATCACAGCGGTGGCGGTTGATACCCCTAGACTCATGGTCATGGGGGATTTCAACCTGCCGTCCATGGGTGAGGCGTCTGAGGTGGCTCGGGAGTTCATGGCTTCCATGACAGCTATGGACCTGACCCAGCTAATTCATGGAGCTACTCACACGGGGGAAAACACGCTGGACCTGGTTTTCGTCTCTGGACAGTGGTTGAGTGACCTTGAAATAGGGGATATAGTCACCGAGCCCTTGTCATGGTAGGATCACTCTCTCCTTCGTCTTGACCTTTGAACCGCTGCACCTCGCCGCAGGGAGGTGGAGCTGGTAAGATGGTTCCGCCCCAGACGCCTGATGGAACCTGACAGGTTCCAGATGGCACTTGGGCCATTCCCGGAGGCTCTGGCTCACGCCTCGACTGGAGACCTAGTGGCCACCTGGGATAGGGCGGCCACTGGAGCTCTGGATCGGGTCGTGCCTTTGCAGCCTCTGACCCGGTGCCGATCTCACCTGGCTCCTTGGTTCACCGAGGAGCTAAGGGAGATGAAGCACCGGAAAAGACGCCTAGAGAGTAGTTGGAGGGCCAGCCTTTCTGAATCTGACTGGACACTGGTAAGATCTCATATTAAGAATTACCTACTGGCAATAAAAGCAGCAAAATGTAACTATTTTGTTGCTCTTATTGCATCATCAGATAACCGCCCAGCCGCCCTGTTTAGGGTGACCCACTCCCTGCTCTACCAGGGAGTGCGGGAGGACCCCTTGGAGGGTAGAGCCGAGGATTTTGTACAGTATCTGTATGACAAAATCACTCAGATTCGGGAAAACCTGGATTCCGACTGGGTGGTCTCAGGGGGAATGACTGGGGCGGGTCTTGTGAATATAATCTGGGATGAGTTTGATCCTGTGGCTCCTGATGATGTGGACAGGATTCTGGGTGGACTGAACGCGACCACATTTGTTGGACCCTGGTTAGTGCTGGCTTCCCGGGAGGTGACGTGAGGCTGGCTCCAGGGGATTATAAATGCTTCATTGAGTGAGGGTGTCTTCCCTGCCGCCTTGAAAGAGGCGGTGGTGAGGCCTCTCCTCAAGAAGCCTTCCCTGGACCCGGCAGTGTTATCTAATTATCGTCCGGTCTCCAACCTTCGCTTTGTGGCGAAGGTTGTCAAGAGTGTGGTTGCGCGGCAGCTCCCCCAGTACCTGGATGAAACAGTATATCTGGATCCATTCCAGTTGGGCTTCAGGCCTGGGTGCAGCATGGAAACGGCATTGGTCATGTTGGCTGATGATCTCTGGAGGGCTCAGGACAGAGGTTGCTCCTCTGTCCTGGTCCTATTAGATCTCTCAGCGGCTTTTGATACCATTGACCATGGTATCATGCTGCACTGGTTGGAAGAGTTAGGGGTGGGAGGCACCGTGTTGCGGTGGTTCTCCTCCTTTCTCTCCGACCGGTGGCAGTCTGTGTTGGCAGGGGGGCAAAGGTCGACCCCGAGGCGCCTCATTTGTGGGGTACCACAAGGGTTGGTCCTCTCGCCCCTTCTGTTCAACATTTATGTAAAGCCGCTGGGTGAGATCATCCGTGGTTTCGGGGTGAAGTATCATCAGTATGCTGATGATACTCAGTTGTACATCTCCACCCCGGACCACCCCAATGATGCCTTTGAAGTGATGTCCTGGTGCCTGGAGGCCATACAGATCTGGATGGGGAGTAACAGGCTCAGACTCAACCCATCCAAGACCGAGTGGCTGTGGTTTCCGACATCCCGATATAGTCAGTTGGTGCCATCACTGACTATTGGGGGCAAATCATTGGCCCTCACGGAGAGGGCTCGCAACTTAGGCGTCCTCCTGGATTCATGGCTGTCTTTAGAAGAGCACCTGACGGCCGTGACCAGGGGGATTTTTTATCAGGTTCGCCTGATCCACCAGTTGCATCCCTTTCTAGATCGGGACTCTTTACACACAGTCACTCATGCCCTCGTCACTTCCCACCTGGACTACTGTAATGCTCTCTACATGGGGCTCCCCTTGAGGAGCACCTTGAGGCTCCAACTGGCGCAGAGTGCAGCCGCGCGGGTGGTTACGGGAGTGACATGGCATTCCCGTGTGACACCTCTCCTGCGTGAGCTGCACTGGCTCCCGGTGGTCTTCCGGGTGCGCTTCAAGGTTTTGGTTACTACCTTTAAAGCGCTCCATGGCTTAGGACCTGGTTATTTACGAGACCGCCTACTGCCACCAGTGGCCTTCCACCGGCCGGTAGCTCTCATACAGAGGGCCTCCTCCGGGTGCCGTCGGCCAAACAATGTCGACTGGTGGCCCCCAGGGGGAGAGCCTTCTCTGTGGGGGCACCTACTATCTGGAATGAGCTCCCCCCGGAGATTTGGAGGATCCCGGACCTACGCACCTTTCACCGCGCTCTTAAGACCTTTCTATTTAACCAGGCTGGCCTGGCCTAATTCTCCTCTTTTAATAATCATGTAAATTTTAATTTGTTTTAAATTATTAGGGTTTTAAATATTAAGGCCAAATTATTTAATTGGATTTTAATTTGTTTTAAATTTTGTATGCATGTTGTTTTACTTTATGGCTGTTCACCGCCCCGAGTCCTTCGGGAGGAGGGCGGTATACAAATTAAATAAACTTAATCTTAAACTTATGTTGTTCTGACTTTCTCCATTTAGATCTCATATGGATCTGCTCCATTGGTAAACACTGAAACAGCAATGTTTGTCAAATGGATGTTCCCAGAGGAAACCCAACAATTTAAAGCAATATTGCACTTATTGTTACATTTTGGATGGACCTGGGTTGGGTTAATTTCTCTGCTTGAGGGAGAAAGAGACAGATTCATTCAAAAGAGACTTCCAATGTTTTCAGAGAGAGGAATCTGCTTTGACTTTATAGAATGTCTTCTCCAGATGATGTATGGTAACGCAGCTGCTGAGAGGATAGAAAATGCAGGTAAAATATTCAAAGTCATCATGGAAAGTACAGCCATTGCAATTATCTTAAGTGCTGCAATTGCAGGCTTGGTGCCCTTGAGACTAATAATCTATTTTTTCAATTATGATAATATTTCAAAGGAGAGAACGGCCAAAGTTTGGATCATGACAGCCCAGATGGAATTCACATCCATTCTAATGCAAAGACCGTTGCCCATTGATTTTCTCCACGGTGCACTTTCTTTTGCAATTCACTCAAAGCAGCTGACCAGATTCCAACAATTTATGCAGAAGAGAAACCCAAACTTAGAAAAAGACGATGGGCTTATTAGGGATTTTTGGAAGGATGCATTTGAATGCTCCTTCTCCAGGGATATTACAGATGGGAATGCTGAAAGAATCTGCACTGGAGAAGAGAAGCTGGAGGCTCTTCCTAATTCTGTTTTTGACACCACCATGAATGATCATAGTTACAGTGTCTACAATGCAGTCTATGCTGTGGCACATACTCTGAGGGCCATGCGCTCTTCCAAACTCAAAGGAGGTCGAAAAATGAATGAGAGGAGATGGAAGCTCTTCCTCCAAGCACCATGGCAATTAATGTTGTATAATGAAAAATTTGGGGGAAAACAATTATAAGAATAGGAAATTGGGTTTTTGTTTTGTTTTGCCATGTTTTGTTTTAACAATTATAATCCTTTACAGATAGTTTCAAAACCTTGATATTTTCATATGAAAGAAAATAAAAAAATAGATATAAATCTAATGCTTAAATATAAATATCGAAATAGAAAACTATTTTGCTACTGAAGAGTGTTATTATTTCTCACCTGCTTAATTTTGGAGGTAGTAAGATTCCAAGGTCCCAAAGGTCTTTTTTCAAAAGGCAACTGAAATTTCATTTTTTTTCCTTGGAAGTTTTTTGCTTCAATTCAGAACTGAAGAAGCTTCTTGGATGAGAAGCAAAACATCTTTAAGGAAGAATAAAGAAAGTCCAGTTGCTTTTTGAAAAAAACACCTTTCAGACACAATTGTTTGGATGACTGAGAATCTCCATAGACAATAAGAGTCAAAGGGAATTATAATTATTAGAAAAGACAAGAAATCTTGTGAAAATCAGAATAGTATTTGTTCAAGTGAATAGCAAATTTGTCAATGAATCAGATAAAGAAAATTTCAGGTTAATTTGTTTTATTTTCAGAAATAACACCTGGAATTACCCCTTGATGGAATTAAAAATGATCTTGTCCTAGAATTGTCTATCTCAGTGAATTATATCTTGCCTATACTTTATGGCAGAAAACTGAATTCACAATTTCTGAAATGTTCAATCAAGGCAAAGTGATTTCTCAATTCCATCCCTTTCTTCATTTTCTGTTGGAAATATCATCTGACAATTTTTCATCTGAAAATAGAAAATCATTTGATAAAAAATATTTTTTTCCAGGTTAAAATTTGTGGAGTGATGCAAAATTGAAGAGCTTACTTTTCATTTAGCCTAGGCCAAACTGAAAGAAACAAAATGAAATTTTGGAAGCACGAAGCCGAGAACACCAGCCTGAAGATGACGAATGAGACTTCGTCGAAACGTTGCCAAGACACTTCCAATTTTACGCGGGAGAAAACCCGAATAACCAAAGACCTACATATATATATATATATATATATATATATATATATATATATATATATATATATAAAGAATTGTCCTAAAAATGTGAGTTCCAGGTATAGTTATGGAAGAGGCGATAGACATCACGATCTCCGGAACGTTTAAAAGTTTAAAAAATTTTTATTTTAAAACTTATACTAAGCTTTCGTCGGCCCCTACCGACTTCGTCAGAGTATGGAATCCCCATTGAGGAGCTGCTTGATTTTATGTAATGCTGAACAATTTAGTCATTGCACGCGTAACAAGACCACACCCTTGCGTTCTCCCTACAATTAGCTTTTTTTCTGCCTTAGTCATGCTAACAGATGGCGATGCACTTCCCCCTGCCTCCTTCCCCATTGTGTATTGCCTCTTTCTCTCCCTGGGGGGTAACGCCGGGTTATCCAGCATTGCTTTAAAGGTATTTCTCCCAGCTCTCCCTCCCTCATTGTTATGCCTTTCCCGTTTAGGCACACACGTTGCCCCCTCTAAACCCATTTGTTTTGCCCATGATCTTGTAATGGGTCTGCGTTGTTCTTCCTTGTCCCCCTTGTCTTCCTCATTCTGCTGTTTCCCTAACCTACTCTCTTGCCCTCTATCAGGGTTTATCCCACCTTCATTGGGCCACTCTCCCTGCCTAAAGGAGGGAATTTGTCCCCGATCCCCATTTAGTCTTAGTGATCGGTCCTCCTTAAGTCTTTCCTGGTGCCGTAAAGCCTGGTATGCCGGTGGTATGTCAATATGTCTATTGAGGGAGTTGTTGTTGGAGAACCAGGCTTCTTTCAAGAGGCACCCTCCTTTTGTTTCGTCGTGGGCAACAATTTCGGTCTCTTGGAAATTGAACTCATGTCCATGCTCCTCCATATGCATCCAAATCTGGGAGCGCTGTTCCTTGCGTCTGACCGCTAGTTTGTGCTCATGCACCCTCGTTTTCAACCGTTTTGATGTTTCTCCTATGTAATGACCTGCGCAATTGCTGCAGTTAATGCGGTAGATTACTGAGGAAGTCTCCTCCTTTGGCAAAGCTTCTTTCGGGCACATTACTCTCTTCCTCAGTGTTTGGTCAGGTCTGTGTGCCACTTTAACCCCATATGGTGCAAGGATACGTGCCGCAGTTTCGGACACCCCTTGTATGTATAGGAGTACCCTCCACGTTGATGTTCCGCTTGCGCCCTCTGTGGGCTGCCAGGCCCTGGGTGTAATACATCGATGGATAAAATCCCTCGTATAACCATTGAGGGTGCAGACCCGGTACAGGTGCGCGCGTTCTTTTGCTTATTTGCATATTTTGCATATTTTCCCCCAAATGCTTTATCATTGTTTTGAGACCTAATCTGAATAAGAAGGAGCAACTAATGAAAAAATGAAACTGTGTTTAACACCATATACCTTGAATGAAATCTTATTTGTTGCTTTTAGCATATAGGGATTTTTTTGCCCAATTTGAGGTTCTGCCTTTTTCCGTCCATCACCACAGCAATAGGACATACAATGAAATAATTCTGAGAAGTTCACTTCAGAACCTAGAATGTTCCCTTAACCATTTTTTAATGATAGATAATGATTCTGAGCCCTAATCAGAATAGTAGGCAATAGCTAATGAAGAACAAGATAAAATATGCATGAATACAAAAATGAATTGATTTAAATCCTGCAGCCCATGAGCTTCACTGAGAAGCTTCACTGAGATATTCCTCAGTAAAAGGATGGTAGGGCATAAGAAAGATTCAGAATATCTTTTCCTAAATTTTGCTAGGAATAAGTTGATCTTTAGAATAGTTTTGAGAGTTTTTCAAGGTTTTTTTCACATTTACTTCACTAAAAATAAACAAATGCAAGGGATTCCTATTTTTCACCCTCCCAACTTTGAAAGTATGAGAAAAAGTAATGATATGACTGTACATTTCATCATCTTCTCTGCTTTTTTAGAGAAATTGAAGAATTTATGTGAACATAATGTCAGACTCCATCTCTTATCAGCAGACAAGGTACAAGAGAAGTCACCAATCAAATCAAGAAAATGCACTTTGTGTAATCAAGAAAATTACACAATATGTTTTCTAGTTTGCATTAAAGTTTGCAATACATAACAACTTCTAGTATCACTCCTACTCTGGTGAAACCTATAGAGTTTTGGACAGTTTGTTTGTTTTTATTGCAGGAGATGAGTTTTGCAGTGTAGATTCATTGTCTGCGTCTGTCAAAATCCTTGATGTAATTGAGATTCCAGGGACAGGATCGTGTAGGCATTAATAGTAGACAACCTATTAAGACAATTACAAGTATTGCATATTTAAAGGAAATACCAAAGAAATACAACTAAAGATAAGTATGTGCAAAGGGAATCTTAGCAACCTGCAGGTAAATAGAGGAAAAAGACTTTTACAGAAGATAAGGGAAGGGAAGGCAGAGCATAAGAAAGAGATTCAGAATATCTTTTCCTCAATTTTTCTAGAAATAAATTTAGAATAGTTTTGACAGATTTTCAAGGCTTTTCCTGTTTACTTTACTAAAAATAAATGTCATTTCAATAAACCAAGGGATTCCAATTTTTCAACTTGCCAACTTCAAAAGCTTGACAGAATGCAATAGTACAACTGTCTATATCATCATCATCTCTGCTTCTCTAGAGCAGCAGAAGAACTTATCTCAACGTAATGTCTCTTATCAGCCAGATAAGGTACAAGAGAAGTCAGACACATGGTATTCCCTAATTAAAAATAATGGTGTCGACAGCTTAAATGAGCCCTTCTCCCTTGTTGCCAGTAGCTGTACCTTGTCAGAAAATTTGCACCAACCTCAGATTCATTTTCTAGTGTGGGTGATCTATGTGCTTCTGGAACTTCAGTTTTTTTGCCTATTCTAGTGTGCACTAACTCAGTTTTTGACCAATCTCTTTCCTGGAAGATCTTTCAAACACATACCTGATCCATAGTTACCATACTCTGTGCCCTGCTTAGCTTAAAGGGTGACATCCAGCAACTTGAATTGCAACCAGTGTAATTAGACATAATCCAGGTAGCTCCTGAAGTAGTTCTGCTATATAAATTAAAAACATGAGATTGTTTAGCAATTCTGTATTTTTGTATCCTTATTCTTTCTCCTCTTTCTATACCTAATCCTACAGTATATGGATAACGACATCTTATTAAGGACATGCAATTCTTCACATAGTTTTAACTTGATAGTTGATGTATGAATAGTATGACTACCCCACATCATTCTCTCTTTGTCTCTCTGCTAGACATGCACACACATGCGTGCACACACACACATCTTTATTTCAAAGAAGACACAACAAGTCCTATGCAAATAGGTACTTGGAGGAAAGGGACAGTCCCTATAATATATGGCCATTTGGTATATCATGACATCATTCTGCAAATACAGCAAACTTTGGTCGGTGATATCACCATTGTCTGGGGGACACTCAGTTGGAGGCTCCTTTAATGTCCTCAATAAGTTGCCCACTGAAATGGTACTCATCTCTCTATTCACAGTCACCTGCTTTCAAACTGTTGTGTCGCAAGGAGCTGGAGAAAGTGATGAAACCCATGTGAACAAGCAATAGCAACCTGATCTTGAATGTGATCCTTCTGATCGTCAAACTAGTACATTAACCATGCTCCATGTAGCTAGTTGAGACATACAGAGTTAGCTAAATGGTGATAGAAGATTAGATTAGATTAGATTAGATTAGATTAGATTAGATTAGATTAG
>WNWU01011757.1:22070-41442 GCA_012654045.1 Ptyas mucosa
AGATTAGATTAGATTAGATTAGATTAGATTAGATTAGATTAGATTAGATTAGATTAGATTAGATTAGATTAGATTAGATTCTTGCTCTTTTTGGAAAGCCTAAATACATCTTAACTCATTGACTAATACCATCACTTCAGCTTTACTTCTCTCTTTCAAATGAGTACTCAGCAAACATACTTTAGTTTCTTTATGACAAATGTAAGAGCTTCATGTACTTGGGAAGTATTATCTTGAGCTATGAATTTTGGGATAAAGAAATTGAGTCCAGGATTAGCAAGACTAGCTAAACTCTGGGGCAGTTGTGTACCATAGTGATAAAATGTCCATATTTTCACAAAATTGAAAATTTTGATGTGAGACTCTATACTGACAACCAATCAAACAATTAGAAAGAAAAACAAAGAAGAGAGAAGAGAAGAGAAGAGAAGAGAAGAGAAGAGAAGAGAAGAGAAGAGAAGAGAAGAGAAGAGAAGAGAAGAGAAAAACTCCCAAAAGTTATTTTGATATTTGGGTGGTCTCAAAAATGCTCCTGATGCTACAGGATCTTAAGAAAAAGAGATAGCAGAAGGAGAACTCAGAAAATGCTCATCTGCTCTTTGAGAAATCGTAGGTCCACCATAATAGGCTCAACTCCCATCCCAGAGCCTCATTTCCGATGAACTTCCACTTTCCAAAATGATGCCCTTCTAGAGCATTTATAGTACACCTTTTCAGGGTAGATCAAATATATATGTTTATTTATATATTTATTTGTTTGTTTATTTATTTCACACTTCTTTACTTCCCATCTCCTTCAGAGAGGCACTTCTGGGTGGTGTACAATTTCATCAATAAATTGAAGTTTTAAAACCAGAACAATTTAAGATTGTTTTTTTAAAAAAAACAGCAAAATGTTAAGTAAGAAAAATGACCTCGAGAACTATTTCCATTCTTTTCTTTTCTATAGTTCTATTTTGTTTTCTTCTGTGCACATGAACTCTCATTCCCCCATTTGTTCTTCACATCTTCCAAAGTTTCATAGCAGTGCAGCAGTGCCTATTGAGATATGATAAACATGTTTCTTTCTGATATTTCTCAAAGCACCATTGCAAAGAATGGTAATGATTAGTAATTAAGGATAGTTATTGTCCCTTCTTCTCCAAATCTTAAGGGAATTCCAGCAATCACTGTAAAAATGATGACCTTGGATTAAGTCATTGCACTATATTAATATCTCCTTAGAAATACAGACATGAATGTAGGGAGAAAAAGGATTTGTGTTTCATCTGTGATATTTCATGAGAAGACCTCCAAAGTCCCTTCCAGCTCTGTTATTCTGTTAACTTTAGATACAGTTAATTATTTAGTTGAATGGTAACAGGAATTACTGTTTGATGTCTACAATGACTACATATTACAATGAATTTGTTATATTCAGAACATTAGTTTTACTTTTCCCCCCAACTATGATGAGCATTTCTCCTTCCTACACCTGCAAACTTAGTAGTCCTCTTCCAATTGTTCATAAATATCACCAGTCTGGAGATTTAATCATTGCTGCTATTATTTATCAGGTTCTTTTTCTTACAAATGATATCACTTTTCAAAGCCTTCCTTCTTCTAAAGTCCTTGATCAGTACCTGTAAGTATCCAACTACTTCTCCTCCTCCTCATACCACAACCTCCTCTTCCCCCACATTGCCACCTAAAATCTGCATTTTCTTTCACTTTTATGCTTAAAGGTATTGATTGCTAGTCAGTTGTTATGACCTGTTCCACTGACCTTATTTAGTCCTTTTTTAATTCTAGACCTTACAAAGACTTAATCTGTCCTAATATTGATGTTGAAATTGAGATGAATATTATTAGTTTTAACCATAAAATATATGAATTTCATTCTCCTCAATAAATTTCCTTCTTCTCCCTTGTTGAAAGTAAAAAAGTTTGTCTGATCTAAATATTGCAGAAGCTCTTTGGTTAATCTTGAGCTTTTTTGCCTTTCATTTCATCCAGATATAAAAGAGAAATATGCCCCTCTAGGGCATATTTTAGGCTATTATACATCTAGGGTGTGAAAAGAGAACTGACTTAATTCTCTCAAAAATACAAGTAACATTGAAATCAGATAGAGACATAGGAAACTGATGGCAGATTTTTTTTGTCTGATGTCATAAATTTATACCCAGCAAGTTTAAACAAAGTTACTGATGACTGATCCTTCTCTGGAAGTTGGTTATGGTTCCACTACCCTTTCTGTGAAATAATAAAATTAGTTTTGGACTTCCCTCCTGTCACAGTGAGATTATGCTCCCATGTTCTTATGTTTTAATTAATATTGAGAATACTGTCTTCTAGAAACTTATTCACACTCTTTAATATATTTAACGGTTTCAGTCAGTCTTTCCTTCTGCCGTCTAGGCTGAATATATTCACTTCCTCTAATATTTCCTGATACATTTTGTTTCTCAGCTCTTGCCCCATTTTTGTTGCCCATCTCTGGACTCTCTCAATCTTATGAATCCATTTTCTTAAGTGAGGTCTCCAGAAGTGAATAAAGTATTTCAAATAGGGTCTGACTAAATGCTACCTTAGCTCAATGTTAAGTAGCAATTGCAATACCACTTAGACTTATACACTGCTTTACAGTGCTTTACAGCCCTCTCTAAGCGGTTTACAGAGTCAGCATATTGCCCCCAGGAATCTGGGTCCTCATTTTACCCATCTCAGAAGGATGGAAAGCTGAGTAAACCTTGAGCCTGGTGAAATTTGAATTGCCAAATTGCAGTCAGCCGGAAGTCAGCAGAAGTAGCCTGCAGTACTGCACTCTAACCACTGCACCACCGTGTAGCCACAACTAGGTCAGTGTTTTCTAGTTGATACAATCTAGGGCTATTTGTTAGTGACCAATTTGCAGGTATCCAGAACAAACAATAAGCACTAATTTATATCTTCCTGTATGTATAATTTATATGTATAAATTAACAGAGCTGTCCAATTCTGAAAAAGAAATATATTGACAGTATCTAACTCTTGCTGAAGGTTCATCACTCATAATTACCAGCACACTTTGGCTCTGGCATTTGCTGTAAAGGAGATCAATGAAAATTCTGGGATTTTACCCAATGTTAGCCTTGGTTTCTATATTGCTACTGCCCATCCTGTGGAAAGTACAACTTATCATTTAGCAATGGAATTTCTATCTACAAAGAATAAATTTATACCCAACTACAAATGTAATGACCAGACCAACACAGTAGTTGTCATTGGAGGAGCCCGAAGTAACACCTGTCTCAACATGGCAATCACTCTGTGCAACTACAAATTTCCCCAGGTGAGAAACAAAAATGGATCTATATGAGAAGTTCACCAGCTATTTATTACATTGAAAAGTTGGGTAATTGAAATGAAATATCTGAGGCAACACCATGATTACGTTTTGAGACATGAAGAATATCTTGAAAGGACTGTCGCTTTTTGCTTCCTGAGCAAAATTGCAGATTTTTTTAAGCATCCTATTTTGGTATCCCTTTCAAGCACGTAGATTAAGTTAAATAAACCCACATGCTTTGCTTTTTATTATTATTTTTTATTTTGGAAGAGTCCATTTATTCCTTCTGACTTTCTCCATTAGATCTCATATGGATCCATTCCATTGGTGAATACTGAAACAGCAATGTTTGTCAAATGGATGTTCCCAGATGAAACCCATCAATTTAAAGCAATACTGCATTTATTGTTGCATTTTAGATGGATCTGGGTTGGGTTAATTTCTCTGTATGAGGAAGATAGGGACAAGTTCATTCAGAAGAGACTTTCCATGTTTTCAGAGATGGGAATCTGCTTTGATTTTATAGAATGTTTTTCCCAAATGATGTATGGTAGTCAAGCTGGTGAAATGATGGAAAATGGAGAAAAATTATACAAAGTAATTATGGAGCGTACGGTCACTGCAATCATCTTGAGTATTGAAATTACAGGCATGTTGGTTTTGAGAGTAATGATCAATCTTTTCAATGATGATAATATTCCAAAGGAGAGAACGGCCAAAGTTTGGATCATGACAGCCCAGATGGAATTCACCTCCATTCTGATACAACGACAGTTCCACATTGATTTTCTTCATGGTGCTCTTTCCTTTGCAATTCACTCAAAGCAGCTGACTGGATTCCAACAATTTATGCAAAAGAGAAACCCAAACGTAGAGAAAGACGATGGATTTATAAGGGATTTCTGGAAAGATGCATTTGAATGCTTCTTCTCCAGGGATATTACAGATGGGAACGCTGAAAGGACCTACACTGGAGAAGAGAAGCTGGAGACTCTTCCTAATTCTGTCTTTGAGACCACCATGAATGCACATAGTTACAGCGTCTACAATGCAGTCTATGTTGTGGCACATGCTCTGAAGGCCATACACTCTTCCAAACTCAAAGGGGGTGTCAGCCTCCACCTTCACTGCTTTGGCTGCCATAGTAACGGGAGGGGGGAGAGCTAGGAACCAGAGGGCTGGGGATGCAAAGCTGGAGGAGAGAGTCAAAAACGAAACCCAAAGAAGAAACGAAACTGTATCAGGGGGGTCGGGCAACTGTCGTGGCATTCCTGATTGATGACGGTGCTGGACGTGCTTCCACCTGACCCCTGAGAGACCTTTGGATTGGATGATTTATGATGGACTGTGGGAGGGGACGCTTTGTATATGCACTTTTCGCGCCTATTGCCTTAGTTCTAGCTTTCCTTTGGTTGCGTTCATTTCATCTTCTAGTAAAAGTACCTTTCTCTATGAACAATGGAGTCTGGGTCATTCTTTCCTAGACTTTGAAGGAAGCATACCTGACATTAAGCTAGAACTCACTCCAGCCATCCCGGACAACCACCGAGGGGGCTGAAACCAATTATGTCTGACCAGGACGGTGAAGAGGAACAGATGGGAGCGTTTGGCTCTACCATGACCTCACTTCAAGCAGAAAAGGAAGCGGCAGACTGGTTAGAAATGGCTCAGCTGAGAGAGGAACCTGAGGAAGCTCGGTGGTCCAAAGGAGTAGGAAGGTTGCCAAACCTGGGAAGGACCCCCCCAGGAGTAACCAGCTCCAGACCCCGTAAAGGAGAGACAGTGTGGCTGCAAGAGCAAAAGGAAAGCCTCATGACGGAGCAAGCTTTACAACTCCTCTGTGAGGTTGAAGAGAGCCGGAAAAGCCGTGAGTCTTATGGGTTCCCTGTGGGGAAGGGAGGAGACTACCCCAGGAGGGATCCAGAAGAGGCAGCCTGTGGGGGAGAAGAAGAGGAAGGTGGGGAAGAGGCATCTCAGGCCTCTGGAGCCCAAATGAGGGATGCAGCAGCCCAGGGGCCCCCAGCCTTGCAGGCCCCACCCCGCAGACGCAAAAAAACAAAAATTCCCCCCCAACCGGAAAATATGATGGGAATCCGAAGACCTTGGGTTTCTTCCTGACCAGGTATGGAACCACATGTAGGACTGGGGGGAGGACTACCTATCAGATGCAGCCCGAGTGAGATGCGTCACTAACGTCTTAGAAGGGGTAGCAGCTGACTGGATGGTGGTCCTCCACAATAATAACTCCCCCCTGCTGAGAAACTACAACCAGTTTATGGGGGCCCTGAGGAGGCGGTTGGAAGACCATCTAGCTGAGTGGAAGGCGAGACTCAGAATGAAGGGCATCGAGCAGGGCCGGAGATCAGTAGCAGAGTACACCCAAGAGTTTCGCGAGCTGGCACCCTACATGACAGGGTGGTCAGAAACAGCCCTACTGGAGAGTTTCAAGGATGGGCTGAATGAGGAAATATATAAAGACTGCCGAGCCTGGGGGTCCCCGACGACTTGCAGAGTTGGTGCGTAGTGGCTGAAGATGTGGAGATCGAGCTGGCCCGAAGCCGACTACAAGGAGGCCGCGCGCGAGACACGCCTTCTTCCTTCTACCGCAAAGGAGTGCCCAAGACAGCTGGGGGGAGAGCGGAATTCAAACCAAAATCGAAGCCTTTCACGTGTTTCAAATGTGGAAAGGAAGGCCATCAAGCCGCTGAATGCTTCTCCAAGCCAGTGCCAAAGTCTACCGGCTCGGAACCCAAGAAGACTGACAAAGCACCCGCAAAAGCTCGTGCAACCGCCCTGAAGGGAGAAGTTGTTGAGTTCGCTCCCCGTAACCAGGGTGAGTTGGGAACTCCGACCACCGCAGACGACAGCAGGACGGACTCCGACTGCGACTGCGACTGCGACTCCGATGAACTGGTGAGTCATACTGAAGACCCCCTACTTATCCCCATAGAAATAAGGGTGCCATTTATGGGGACACATGCGCAGATCTTTGCCTTATTAGACTCTAGGTGCACCAGGTGCATAATTAGCCCAAAGGTGGTAGAGAAAATGGGCTTGAGGCTAAAAACGCTAAAAACACCCATTGCGTTCTGTCAGTTGGACGGATCGTTTGCAGGAGGGGGCCCAGCCACCTTTATAACTGAAACCCTTGAAATGCAGCTGGGGGATCACATAGAGACTCTCAAATTTATTGTGGCCCCTGGCATGGAACGACCCCTCATACTTGGACTGCCCTGGCTCCGCAGATGGAATCCACGGGTGAACTGGAAGACGGGGGTCTTGCGTATTCGCACCGGAAAACCAAGATTTGAGAGGGAAAAAGTCCCCCTGGAGGACGGGATAAAACCCGAAAGGGCGGAAGTAGCAATAGGCCACATCGAAGGGGAGAAGATTCCAAAGGAATACCGGGACCTCCGTGAAGTCTTTAGTGAAAGAGCCTCAGATGTGCTACCTCCCCACCGAGCTACGGACTGTACCATTGAAATACTCCTCGGGGTGAAGCTCCCTAAGCCAAAAATCTACCCCATGACCCCCCAAGAACTAGGGGAATTGCGAAACTTCATTGATAAAAACCTAGAACGAGGGTTTATCCAACCAGCCAGACCAAGGGTGGCGGCACCGGTAATGTTCCGGGAAAAGAAAGATGGCTCCTTTCATTTGGTAGTGGATTATAGGAACCTGAACGCTATTTGCATGGAAAACGTTTACCCCCTACCGCTCATGAAAGACATGCTAGCGCACTTAGGAAAGGGAAAAGTCTTCACCAAACTTGACTTATGGGAGGCATACTATAGAGTGAGAATTAAGGAGGGAGATGAATGGAAAGCAGCATTCAATTGCCCTCTGGGATGCTTCCAGTTTAGAGTACTCCCTTTTGGGTTACAGGGAGCCCCTGCTGTATTCATGCAATTGATTAACGAAGTACTGCATGAGCACCTGTATAAGGGGGTGCTGGTCTACTTGGTTGACATTCTTATCTACTCCGAGAACATGGACGATCATGTGAAATTGGTGTGAACTGTCCTGAAGAAACTCAGAGCTGCTGAACTATATGCCAAACTTTCCAAGTGCGAGTTCCACCAAAGCAAAATTGACTATCTTGGGTATCGCATATCGCATGAGGGCATAGAGATGGACCCTGGGAAGGTTCGAGCTGTATTGGAATGGGCCACGCCATGCACCCGCAAACAACTACAGAGTTTCCTGGGATTTGCTAACTTCTATAGACAGTTTATCCCCTCATTTGCCAAAATCGCGCTGCCAATAACAAATCTTCTGAAAACAAAAGGTGAAGTAAAACCAAAACCCTCACGGCCCCTTGAATGGACTATTCAAGGTGGCATTCGAAAAGTTGAAATGGCTGTTTGCTGCTGAACCAGTCCTTAAACACCCGAACATGGAAGAACCTTTTGTAGTACAGGCTGACGCAAGCGACGTGGCCGTGGGAGCAGTACTTCTACAAAATAATGCAGAAGGGAAATTACAACCCTGTGCTTACACATCCCGTAAATTGTCAGAAACCGAAAGAAGATGGGCCATATGGGAAAAGGAAGCTTTTGCAGTGCAATGGGCATTGTTAACATGGAGACAGTTCCTAGAAGGAGCAAAGCATCCGTTTGAGGTTTGGACTGACCATAAAAACCTGGAGGCATTGAAAACACCGCGTAAGTTGTCACCAAAACAAGTTCGTTGGGCCCAGCACTTCAACCGGTTTAATTTCACACTACGCTACCTTCCTGGTGGAAAGAACTTCATGGCGGATGCACTTTCCAGATTGCCTCAATACAACAGCACCAAGGTGGAAGTGGTTCGACCCATCATCCCTTTGACACAACTAGCAGCACCGGTGACTACCAGGGCACAAGAAAAACTCGATCCAGGCCTCTTGGGCGATTTACTTCAGAGACTACGAGAAGCCCTGAAAACTGACGAATGGTTTCAAAACCACTCGAACGAATGCACCCTCCGTGATGGACTAGCTTGGATTGGGGCCAAGCTGTATGTCCCTGCCAGTTTAAGAGGAAGAGTGTTGCAATACGCTCATGATGCCAAGGCGGCGGGACACTTTGGATTTGTTAAAACCTTACATCTTGTTAAAAGACAATTTTGCTGGCCTGCACTCCAAAAGGACATAGAGGCATATGTAGCTAGCTGTCCAGTGTATGCCTCAGCTAAGAGACCTCCGGGAAAACCACCTGGTTTACTTCAGAGTGTGGCAAGGCTGAATGCCCCTTGGAAAGAGATATCCATGGATTTTATTGTTGACCTACCAGACAGTGAGGGTTGCACAGTTATTTGGGCAATAACAGACTTGTTTTCCAAACAAGTGCATTTCATCCCCTGTTCTAAAATCCCTTCAGCAAAAACCCTTGCAAAATTGTTTATTCGTCATGTTTACCAACTACATGGAGCTCCAAAACGCATAATTTCAGACAGGGGTGTGCAATTTACTTCCAACGTTTGGAAGGAGTTTTTAAAGTTGATAGGCTCCGCCCAGGGGCTAAGCTCCACCCACCACCCTCAGACAAATGGGGCTTGTGAGAGAACCAATGCCGTGTTAGAACAGTACCTGAGATGTTATGTAAATTACCAGCAGGACAACTGGGTAGACCTATTGCCATTTGTGGAGGTGGCATATAATAACTCCATTCACAGCAGCACCGGGTTCACTCCGTTTAAGGTAGCATCTGGCCAAGACTTTGTACCGATCCCTGAACTACCACAGGATGACCCACAGCATCCCTCTTTGATTGAGTGGATCGAACAGCTACGGGGTACTTGGGCGGTAACTCGTAAAGCTTTAGATGACGCACATAGAGCACATAAAGCCCAAGCTGACAAAAAACGGTGCCCGGCACACGTGTACAAAGTGGGTGATAACGTTTATCTGTCCACCAGATATTTACAGACTTCCCAGAAATCAAAAAAGCTCGGATGCAAATATGTGGGTCCTTTTCCAATCACTAGACTCATTAACCCAGTCTTGGTTGAATTGGAATTGCCAAAAACTTTGAGACGAATCCACCCGGTATTTCATGTTAGCTTGCTGAAACCAGAACATTCATCCCCTTTGTGTCCGGACCAGGACCCTCCTCCGGTCCCTATTCTGATAGAAGGGGAAAAACATTTTGAAGTTAAAGAAATTTTAGATTCTAGGAAGCACCACGGTAACGTGCAATACCTGGTGGCCTGGAAACATTTCCCATTATCTCAAGCTGAATGGGTGAATAAACGTGATGTTGGGGCTCCAAAGAAAGTGCAGTTGTTTCACACCAAAGATCCTGATAAGCCCTGATTTTAATGTGATTTTAATGTGTTGTTTTCTCTTCCCGTGCTCAGGACTAACGTCTTTTCTGCAGAGGGGCCGAATGTCAGCCTCCGCCTTCACTGCTTTGGCTGCCATAGTAACGGGAGGGGGGAGAGCTAGGAACCAGAGGGCTGGGGATGCAAAGCTGGAGGAGAGAGTCAAAAACGAAACCCAAAGAAGAAACAAAACTGTATCTTTGAAAGGGGGGTCGGGCAACTGTCGTGGCATTCCTGATTGATGACGGTGCTGGATGTGCTTCCACCTGACCCCTGAGAGACCTTTGGATTGGATGATTTACGATGGACTGTGGGAGGGGACGCTTTGTATATGCACTTTTCGTGCCTATTGCCTTAGTTCTAGCTTTCCTTTGGTTGTGTTCATTTCATCTTCTAGTAAAAGTACCTTTCTCTATGAACAATGGAGTCTGGGTCATTCTTTCCTAGACTTTGAAGGAAGCATACCTGATAGGGGGTCAAAAAATGGATGAGAGGAGATGGAAGCTCTTCCTCCGATCACCTTGGCAAGTAATGTTGTGTAATGAAAAATTTGGGGAAAATTAAGAATAAGAATAGGTTTTGTTTTTGTTTTCACAAAATAATTGAATTCACAATTTCTGAAATGCTCAATCAAAGCAAATTGATTTTTCAGATCCACCCCTTTCTTGATTTTCTGTTGGGATTCTCATCTGACAATTTTTCATCTGAAAATAGAAAATGCATTTGATAAAAATTATATTTTTTTCCAGGTTGAAATTGTGTGGAGTGATGCAAAATTGAACAGCTTACTTTTCATTAACCTAGGCCAAATTGAAACAAACAAATTGAAATTTTCACATCCTCTTCAAAGAGTCCTGATAACTTTCCTGTTTCTTTCTTGGTTTTTTTTCTCCTTCCATTAGCTCCACCATTTTTTGCAACAAGTCTCCTTTAACAACAGTGCTGGAGAACAGGTTTCTTTTGGCCCCAATGGGGAATTAGAAACTGGATTTGATATTTTCAATTGGGCCACATTTCCAAACAAGTCCTTTCTGAAAGTCCAAATTGGAAAGGTCGATCCCCTGGCTTCCCCAGAAAAGCTACTCACTATTTCTGCCAAGGAAGCTGTTTGGCCTCTCATGTTTAACCAGGTATGTCTCATTTTTCCCTTTTCATGTCTAATAATTTTGCTATGTTAAACTACAGCACTCCTTTTTTTATCAAGCCTGTTCAAAGACCATAATATAGATATTTGAGTTGATTTGACATCAACAACAAAATGGGACCTCAAGGAGGGCATACTCAGAGGGATCCAGATTTAAAGATTTTCCAACATCATCTTCTGGTACATTGCCCCAAACTGATCTTTAGAATACAATTATTGGTAATGATCAATTGGTTAATGTAATAGGTATGAAATAAGCAGTTAAAGATACAGTAGGGAGTTTACATCAGGGAGAAAACTGCAAAATGCATCACGGAAGTGTGGATCCAATATAAAGAGTTTGTGTATGCACAGTTGATGAAAAGTAGAATCCCCCAAAATAAATTCTCTGTGAATTCTGATTTTATTTATGAACAGGCATTACCTCCATCCAAGAGGAATGTCCTCTTGGCCATAGCAAAATAAAAGTGGAAGGAAAATTATCTTGCTGCTATGACTGTAAACTATGTCCAGAAGGGAAGAAAGCTGACCAATTGGGTAAGCAAAGGAATACAGGTAGCCCCCGAGTTATGACTACAATCGATCTCAAAGCTCCTGTTGCTAAATGAAACATTTGTGAAATGAGTTTTGCCCTATTTTAAAACTTCTCTTGTTGCAGTTGTTAAGTGAATCACTGCAGTTGTTAAGTTAGTAGCAGTTGTTTAGTGAATCTAGATTGACTTTGCTTGTTAGGGGGTCTCACAAAGTGATCACCTGACCCCAGGACTCTGCAAATATAAAAAACAAGTCAGTTCTGAATTTTGACACATGACTATGGGGATGCTGCAATGGTTGTAAGTGTGGAAAACGGTCATAAGTCACTTTTCTCATTGCCGTTGTAATTTCCAACAGTTACTAAATGAACTATGGTAAGTCAAATATTAAATGTATCAATGATACAATAAACAAATGGGGGCTGAGCATTACAACATATTGATATTGAGACCAATGAAACATTTCAATTTTTTTTCATACTTCAGTGATTTACTTAATGATAAAACCAATCACTTCATTCTGACTTGGAGTATTAGTTGATTCCCATTTTATGTTTCTCTCAAAAATTATTTTTTAACAGTTTTTTCCAGAAACCTCCGTCTTTATTTTTTTGGAAATAAAGGCAATTTTGCATTGGTAATTTTTCATTTTTACTTATTTTTACTTCCTATTCTATCCAAATGATTGATTGATTGATTGATTGATTGATTGATTCTGGAATGTATATGGTTGCATATCTCATATAATAAACCTATGTGGCTTACCAAATCACCCTTGCCTCCATATACCAGATAAATTAGACTCACAAAAAGGGTAGGGAACCCACATAATTCAGATGGGAAAATATTGGAAAAAGCTCGACACTACAGACCAGATACAACTCTGAACTCACAAATGACATTTAACACAAAAGATCTAGAGCATGCCCACCTATCAGACTTATTGAGAAAGATAGATACAATTGAAGAAATGGGACATTACCTATAATTTGGCTCAGTGACATCTAGGGATTTAATAGTGATAATCAGAAAATTGAATTTTCTTTTTTTTTGTTTTAATTTTTTTTATTTTTAAAATAACATTACAAACAGCATATACAATACTTCACCCTGTGCTATACATAAGAAAGGAAGATTCGGTTCTTCAGATATATCCTCATGATCGCCAAAATCCACATTCTCGGGGTACAGGTACCGAAGCGTCCAATTTTCCAAAGGCATATTCCACGAATGGTTTCCAAATTTTCCAGAAAATATCTTCTTTATAGTTACCATTTCTAATTTTAATATCGCATGTCGTTTTATCATTTAAAGCTAATTTCCACATTTCACAATACCACTCTTCTATTCTAAAATTCACATCTAATTTCCAATATCTAGCTATTATAATTCTACCCATTATAATCATAATTCTAATCAATTCTTTCTCATATTTTGTTGGTTCTATTTCCTTAATTATCAACAGTAATATAGTTTCTGGTCCCAATATTATTGCTTTCCCCATCGTTTCAAATATGATTTTCTCCAATTGATGCCAAAACTTTTTAACTTTATCACATTTGTACCACATATGTTCGTAAGTCCCTAATTCCATATCACATCTCCAACATTTTTTACTAATTTTATCATCCATCAGTGACAATCTTAATGGAGTCAAATACCATTTCCAAACAACCTTATAATTATGCTCTTTAATCCTCACAGATAAAGTCTTCATAATTCTACTCTTCCAATTCACATTCCAATCTAAATCTGATATTTTAATATTAAGTTCTTTTTCCCAATTCATCTTCATCACCCTTTGTGGTTTTCCATCAAAATTTATAATCTTATAAATCTTACTAACGAGTCCCTTTAACCCAATTTCATCTTTCATAATTTGAAATACTAAATGTTCAAATTCAGTTTTACTTCTACTTATCGAACAATTATCTCTTACTTTCTTAGTCCATTTTTCTATCTGTGTTTTTTCAAACCAACCTAAACCCAATTTTTCAATAATTTCTTTTTTCCTCCTTTCATTTTCTAAAGTTTTTAACCAATTTATTATAATTTCTATATTTTCATCTTCAATTACCTTATCACGACTTATATTAGTTTTAATCGGCCAATTTTCAATTGTCTTCCCCAAGAAAATTATATCTGGAATTAAAATTTTAACAAATTTATTCCAAATTTTACTCAGTCCTTTTAACCAATAGCTATTAATTACACATTTTGATTTTGCTTTATCTAAAAACCATGTTGATCCAAATCTCTTGATATCTTTTAATTCTAAGTCTCTCCAATGACTATCTTCACCTTTAAATATTTTTACCACAATCCGAATAGCATAGGCCCAATAATAGTTGAGTAATTTGGGGATTCCTAATCCACCTTCCTTTTGATTTTGATACCACATTTTCTTCACTAATCTAGGTCTTTTCCCACCATTACAAAATTTATCCAATTTCTTCTGATATCCTTCAATATCTTTCTCTGTCAAATTTAACGGTAGCATCTCAAATAAAAAATTAAACTTTGGCAACAACATCATCTTACACATTGCAATTCTACCAAACCAAGACAACTTTATCATTTTATACTTATCTACCTTTTTCTCAATTTCATTCATCACCACATCATAATTTAGTTTTTTCATTTCTTTAACTTTGAGTGAAAGTGTTATGCCCAAATATTTCAGTGTATTTTTAATCCTTATCCCAAATTGTTCTTGCATATTATCCCGCTCATTGCCATTATTATCCATTAATAGTTCAGATTTTGACCAATTTACTTTCAAACCTGTCATTTCCTCAAATTCTTTCAAATGCTTATGTATCTTTTTCAAATCTTTCTCTATGTCCTTCAAAATAATCAAAGTATCATCCGCATACAAATTTATCTTATATCCCTTATACCCTTCCAATTCCTCGTCTCTTTCTATCATTTTGGTCAAAATTTCCATAGCTAATAAAAATAATGTTGGAGACAAGGGACATCCTTGTCTCGTACCCGCTTCTAATCTTATCTCTTCTGTCAACCTTCCATTCACCTTCACTCTTGCACTACTTTTTTGATACAATTTTGACATAACATGTATAAACTTATTACCAAAACCTAATATCTCAACGATTGTTTTAATAGTTTCCCATTGTACAGAGTCAAAAGCTTTAAAAATATCTAATGATACTATACCTATTTTGTCACCATTATATTCAGCAACATCTATAATATTTAATACTCTTCTAACAATATCACTCATGTATCTACCCTTCACAAAACCTACTTGGTTATAACTTATATATCTATCTATAAATCTACTTAGTCTATTACTTATAATGGCGGTAAATATCTTTGCATCTTGATTAATTAAGGAAATGGGCCGATAGGACTCAATCCTTTCTAAGTCTTTATCTGGTTTAGGGATTATGGATATCACCGTTCTATTCCATGACAACGGAACTTCTCCACCATGTAAAATTCCATTAAATAATTTTTGCAATTTTGGTATTATTATTTCCTTAAATTCTTTATAAAACTCAGCAGATAATCCATCTTCACCTGGGGCTTTCCCTAATTTTATTTTTTGTATTACTCCATTAAACTCATCTTGTGTTATATCTTCTTCCATCAAGTCTTTATATGTTTGGTCAATTTTCACAACATGTTTTTCTAAGTAACTTCTCAGTTTTTCCCGATCAATTAATTTTTTTGAATATAAATTTTGAAAAAAGTTCCTAACCACTTTGCATTTTTCTAATTTTTTATAACATCTTATACCTTTATCATCTCTCAAGGCTCCAATTTCTCTCTTCTCTCTTTTATTCTTTGCCATCCTTGCCAGTAACTTAGAGTTTTTATTACTAAATTCAAAGAAATTCCTGTTTAGATATCTCATATTCTTTTTTACCAATTCTATATCCTCTTCTATCAATTTATTTTTTAGCAAATTTAGTTCCTTCAAAAAAAAAATTTCTTTAGTAAGCAAAAATTGATTCTCCAATTCCTTAATCTGGCTTTTATCTTTTTCGATTTTATTTTTATAATTTCTATATTTTTTGCTTGATAACTTGATACTTTCCCCTCTAAACACTGCTTTCATCGCATCCCAAACAATTTCAAATTTAACCTCTCCATTATCATTCAATCTCCAACATTCTTCCCATTTTTTAAATATCCATTTTTTATCCTCCTCATTTTTATACAGTTTTTCATCATATCTCCAACAATTTCCTTTTTTTTCAAAATTAAAATCTATTTCCATCGTAACTTCTGCATGATCAGAATCTTTAAAAATTCCCACATCTATTTTATCCACATTATTCAACAAATCTTTAGAAACCAAAATATAGTCAATTCTTGAATATGTATTATATATCTTAGAGGAAAAAGTGTACACTCTTTCAGTTCCTTTCACTTCTCTCCAGACATCCACCACGCCATTTCGAAGTATCCACTTGTTTAAAGTCCCCATTTTATTTGCTCCACCGCAACGAGTGGGGTTGGTACTATCTATTTTATCTCTAATTAAATTAAAATCCCCAGCCACAATTACTTTCCCTATACTTTCAACTTCCAAAATTTTAGTTATTTTTTCAGGAAATTCTTTTTGTGATATAAATTAACCAGTGTCACTTTTTCCTCATTAATATTTCCCACAATTATTACATATCTTCCTTCATCATCCACGATTACTTGTTTTTTTTCAAAATATACCCTATCTGATATCAGTGTTGCAACTCCTCTAGCTTTTGAAGTTCCAAAAGATTTTTCGTAAATTTGCATACCCTTTATATACATTTTATTTGAGTCTTCAGTTTTCTGATGGGTTTCTTGCAAAAATAATATATCTGGTAAATCTCTTTTAATTTTAAGTTCCAATCGTCTTCTCTTAATCTGATTCCCTGTGCCCTTCACGTTCCATGTCATTATTTTTATTAAACCCATTTAAACTGTAACTTTTTTAATCCTTTCCCCTCCTCTTCCTTTCTGTGCCCAGATCCCAGCCCCAATCTCCCACATTCCAAACAACATTCAGCATAAAAAAAAATAATAATGAAAAAAAAAATAAAAAAAGACAAAAGACACAACAAACATTAAATAACAAACAATCTTCGTCCCCCACATCCTCAATTGGTTTCCGCCTCTATAAAGAGAGTGGGGGAGAGGGGATGTGCTAATGGTCGGGTCACTTCTTTCGGGCAATCTACTTAAGTTAGGGTGACCAGACGTCCCGCTTTTGGCGGGACAGTCCCGATTTTCAACGATTTGTCCCGCATCCCACTGCATTTTTAAAAAGTCCCGATTTTTGGAAGGAATGCAGGACAAGCTAGGGAACGGCGGGAGAACGGGGTTTGCTTACCCCGCCCACTCCCAATCTATTGCTGCCTCCTGAGTCCCAGCTGATGGCTAGAGGGAAAAAAACCTGTTTAAATTCTTGCCGCGGGGCTTCAAAGGCCCGCCCTACAGCTGATCAGTGTTAAAAAAAACCATAGGCGGCCCTTTGAAGCCCCGCAGCAAGAATTTAAACAGTTTTTTTCCCTCTAGTTTTTTTTTCTCTTTGTGCAATTTAAACTGAAAACGAAACCGAAACTAAGCAGGGTGTTGCCTTTGCTGTTTGCTAGCAACGTTGGAAAGGCAGATTTCTTTTTCCTCATCAAAAAAGGTAGGTGCAAACAATGGGAAATTTATGCAAATGGCAAAAGAGGAGAGTTCAAGATTTTAAAACACAAAAGAAAAAAAAGCTCTATTTAACTAGGGAATTGTAATAATTGAGATACTATTAATTTTATATTGTGTTGAAAGCAGAAATGGTTAAGTTGTGGTTGGAAGAATATGTGGGGGAAATTATTTGGTTTATTATTATTGGTAAATATAATTAATTGATTTGTAAGAAATTGGATTGCATGGAAAAAATTGGAATATTCATATTCATATTGATTAATATACAAAAAAGATAGTTATATAACTAATTGATTTATATTAAAATGTTGAATTTGTATTAAACAACTGTAATATTACATAATTAACCAATGTGAGGATGGATATAAAAATAGATGACAATGGGAAGGGGTATAATATAGAATAGAAGGGAAAAATTGATTAAGATTAGAGATGAGGATGAAGGGTAATATTGGTTTTTTAAAAAATAGATGAGGAATAAATATGGCAAAAAGGAAATATAGAAATTGTAAATTTAAGTGAAATGACTAAACACTGTTTAAATTTGTGAACTGGCCAAATACTTTGTTCAATGAAAATACATTGTATGTTTGTATGTGTGTTTCTAATTATTGCTATTTATTCATATTTGTTCTCTTTTATTCTTTAAAGTTTAACAATTCATTCTTTATCTTAATATCTTTATATTTGCTTGGGGTTGGTTTTCTTCCCTTTCATCTTTTTTATTGTACAGCAATCTTTCTCCTCAAACCTACCACCTCTCTCTTTTCTTTCCTTCTTACTTTCTCTTCCCCCCCTCTTCTTCTCCTTCCTACTTCCTCTTCCTTTCTTCTTCTCCTCCTCTCTTCCTCCCTCTCTTAACCTCACTCCTACTCTAATTTCCCTTCCTTCATCCCTCTCTATTGCTGTATCCTTTTATGCACATGGACTACTCAGAGGGCTGAAAAAGTTATTTTTGACTGGTCCTCGCACTTGTGACCAGTCCTCGAACTTACGACTGTCCTCACATTTTACGTTTTTGCCCTATCTTGTCACCATGGTGAAGAGAAGCAGTTGTGAAATGAGTGACACCGTTTTTAAGAATGCTACAATGTGCATAAATGGTGACCAGTCATAAGTGCAAAGACTGGTCAAAAGTGCGAGGACCTGTCAGAAATGACTTTTTTCAGCCCTCTGGGTAGTCCTTTTGTGCACATGGACGACTCAGAGGGCTGAAAAAGTTATTTTTGACTGGTCCTCGCACTTTTGACCAGTCCTCGAACTTACGATTGTCCTCACATTTTACATTTTTTGCCCTATCTTATCACCATGGTGAAGAGAAGCAGTTGTGAAATGAGTGACATGGTTGTTAAGAATGCTGCACGGGCATAAATGTGAGGATGATCATAAGTGCAAGGACCTGTAAGAAATGACTTTTTTCAGCCCTCTGAGTAGTCCCTATACACATAGCCATGGCCACCCAGTCACATGACCTCCAAGCCACGCCCACAAAATAAGCCACACCCACAGGTGTCCCTCTTTACCAATGTTAAAATCTGGTCACCTTAACTTAAGTTCGTCTCTCAAAAAAAAGGGTGGTAACTTTTCCCCGCACTCAGCTTCCTGCGATTCTTTTTCAAGATCCTTCAATTTCTTATCCGCTCCATCTCCCATTATATCATCACGACTTTTCTTTTGTTCAACCATCACAGGTGAGATTTCCTTCCGCTTTAATCCTTTAGGGTCTTGTCCTCCAGCAGCCCCTTTTTCTTCTGGTGTTGATGTTTTTACATATGTTCCACCCATCTTAAGCATTTGATCTTTTATCTCTTATTTAATTCCATTGTCTCTCAGAACCTTTGTAATTGGTTTCAAAAAGAATCTCCACGCTCTTTCTTCTCTTGATATATCCGGAAAGACTTGAATAATTTTCTCCTCAAATTTCAGAGCTTCACCCATCTCTCTCACTTTCACCATCACTTCCAATTTATCACTAAGATTTGCAAATCTGACAAGTACATTTCTATTTGAGCCATTTTGTCTTTTATACCCAATTCTAAAAACGCTTGCCAGATCTGTTGCTGTAAATGTGAGTTGTGTATCGAGATCATTAAGCCATTTTAAAACTCGTTGTTTCAGATTATCTACTTTTTCTTCTTGAATTCCTCGAATAACCAGATTATATTTCCTTGATTCTTCTTCCAAAAGACAGATTTTTTTATCTTGTTGTTCATTTTTAAAAAAGATTTCTCCAATTTGCCGATCGATCTTTGCATCATGTGCGTGAATCTGTTCGATTCCATCTTTAATAGTTGTCATTTCTACTGTTTGCTTTGCAAAATTTTCATTCATTTCTTGCTTCATTCTTTTAATTTCCAGTGTCATACTATCTATACTATCTGACAGTCCTGATATCTTTTCACCAATTTTATTTAAGGC